>JALLBB010002052.1:0-12366 GCA_036939735.1 Discostella stelligera
CACTCCAGCTCGCATTGCATGCATGGCAATGGAGAGGGCTTCATCAATGAACTCTCTTTTTACTTTTTTCTGACCAACGCCAACGACACATCTAAATTTATTTACAACATTGCAGTAGATTTTCTACGTAGGAATCCATATCCGGACAACGGAATTACACGCTCACCATGGCCGATCCGTACTGCCACCACTCCGGCTCTGGCAACCGCGGCTTTTAGCCAAGACTTCGTGCAGCGCTCCCATTTTGGGTTGGTATCGACCGTCTTTACCGACAACTCACACGTTTTCTTCTACCACTAGATCTTACCAATGTCAAGTGCATCACGCTCCGACGCTCCGAATTACTCTTATCAAAGCAAACGAATTATCCCGGGTGGACGATCATCCGGGGGACGACACCAATCGCGTCCTCTCCGACCTGTGAGGGGAGAGGAACTGACCAGGTTGGGAGGGAGAGGGACCCCGCTTTCCATCCTCTCTCCTCTCGGACCCACTACGACCACATCCCCGTGGGCACGAGCCCCACTAGATGAAGGGGATCACCCCATCGACCTTACTCAAGATGACAATCAAGACCCGATTGACCAGGACGCGGAAGCGGCTATGACACTACCCTCCCAATGGATCATTACTCGTGAAAAAGCACTCCGCACGAGGGATCCCCAGAAACTAACGATCGAGGACTTCACCTCCGAAGGAACGTCGGAGGGCTCATCTCTGCTGGTATCTCGACTAATTGACGAAATTTACAATATCCACAACGATCTCACTCCTTTCCAAGTAGCGCGATTAGCGGCACATGCGACTGTCCACCATCCACTACGACTTTTTGATTATCTCAACAACACACGATCTATGAATAGCTTTGTTGTCTCCTCCCTGAGCAAATTTCCAGTGGATTCGTCGGAACAATATCAACTTAGTCCAATGCTTACGCCCTACTTAGTGGCGGACGACACTCTACGGCTCAAAATGGACCTCCACTCCACGCTCACCGATGAAGATTACAAAGATATTATCAGTTATTACATAGGCTGTTTCTACCCCTCCAACTATGACGAACTTATGTCCATGGTCACAAGTATGTCAAGCTTCACCCTCGAGACGGTGGCCCATGAGCCAGGGGAATTAGCAACAGAATTCGAAAAACTTCCAACTTCCAACTTCCCCAACCTTCGCCCCGCCGGAGTGGATAGATTTATCCATGATATTGACGACTCAAAACCAGCGTTCGCCCACGATCACGCCCTCACCATCTCAACCCTTCGATCCCATGCAACACATGGGTATGTCAAAAAACGATTTCGAAAAACTAACTCCCGAACTAATGAAACAAACAGCAATGGTGAAGCTCCCACATGCATTAGCTCCGATTACGACGAACGCGACAACACTCTCCATCCTTACCGCACTGCGGGACACACCCCACACGAGGCTGATGGAATTTCTGTCGGAACGAACTTTTGCACACTACCTCTGCCCCTCGGGCAACGCGACAGGCCCACGCAAATTCTATTATCGATTTCGTCTCCAAACGATCCGGGGGAAAAAGAACCCGCTGTGGACGAACCCACCGGGAGCGGTCCTGGCTCATTGGCTCCAAGCTGCACTGCCGACGTTTCTCCAGATACACACATTCACGCTCACTTCTCCTCCGCACTTAAATGATCGCGACCCATTGCATTTAAACTCATCGATTTCAATCCCGGCCACGCAGATATTGAACAATTACGTTAATGACATCCAACGCGACCGGTCGGATGCAATACTACAAATGGACTTCTGGCTCTTAACTACATGCCCAGACATGGCGGAAGATCTTCCACGCTATCAACGACGTAACACCGATAAGGATCATCAGAAATATTTATCTGATCTGGCAAACGCGGCGATGCGTATTTCAAAACAAGAACAATTTCCTGCCGACTCGGAGCTATGTGTGGTCCTGATAGGCAGTTCTTCGCGAGACGATAACACTCGGATTCTACACGAACTTTGTGAGCGGGCCCAATCTCACAACTCTTCTTCATCACCAACCTTCGACATCACATGGATGACTATTCGCACCAGACTAGAACGCTACTCCACTATGGCCAAGTGCATACTTGCTCAGCCTTCCCAGTCGCAACATATTCGAGACTTATTCCTTCACGCCACGAAACCCATGGAACATCATCTGGTCACTCGACATTTTCGACCAGAGGTTATCCCAGCAGCGACTGACCCGTCCTACGACAAAACACTCTCGCAGGCCATCACCGCACAATTCGCTTATACAGAGGCAACAACTATGGTGGCCTTCCATAATTTGGACCACTGTGATCCATTCACAATCACTCCAGTGATTACCCTAATGGCAAACTCGGATCCCACCCTCGCGAATACAGAGACAATCGCGTCACTTATCTTACATGGGAGCGTCTTCACACAGGAGAGCAACCCCCTCGCTTCACCAGTTACAAAAGTGGCCACGGATTCAGCCGGCTCAAGATTATACCTTTTCGCTCCAAAAAAATCGGCAAAAGATCTCATCCAGTTTGCCGAACATCTTTTGATCCTTCTACCCACATGGACAAACCAGTTAGGGAAGACAATCCAAATCGATATAACAGAGGCTCGACGGACACTCCGAGAAGCACATCGTGTCAATATTCAACCATCGATCGCTCTACTACCGGGCTCCCTTCCACCCTCGGAGACACAGGCCACCCCCGTGCTTCAACCTCACGGTTTGAACACCTCCATCCCTCCACCTCCACTTCCCACTCAAACCACCCCATTTACAACTGCACAATATGCTCATATAACAAATCAATTATCTACGCTTGCATGCCGGATGGATGCCACAGACACAATGTTGGCCGAGATCCTTTCTTCGATTCGCGCCCCGCCCACACTCGATCAACCACAATGGGCAGAGAGCATAGTAAGCGCCATCACTTCCACGATTCATAGCGAATCGGATTCAATTCGATCCCATCAATTGACTACGACATCGGTTCAACAGACACAATTAATGGTCCCACTGGACAAACACTCACAAGCGCTCAACAATCACATTGCTTCTCTCAACGCACACATGGAATCGACAACAGTAGCACACAAGGACTACCAAATAAAGGTCGACCACGCCGCAGCGATTTTGAATACAGTGTGCACCGATGTCGCATCTCTACGACAAGACTTATCTAAATTCACTGACAATATCTCACAGACACACTCACGACTCTCCACAAACACAACGGTCAATACAACGGACCAAGAGCAATCAGGTCAGGGTGCGGCTATCCAAACCCCCCCCGATATCGATAAGGGGACTCCACCACGTACGCTCACGATCGGATATCCTGGGGAGAATCACTTCCATCCAACCAATGGAGATTGCACAGCGTGCCATGAATACTCCGACGATCTGAAAATATGCTGTGACTGTGAACTACCATTCGACTCAAAATGCATCCTGGATATAACCACCCCAGCAGGAGACGAACACCAATGTATCAATTGCCATCGAAAATCACGTCCGCCTGTAGACTCATCACCAGATGGGCTCACTGAACATACGGGGACCGTCCATACACCGGACGACTCGAGCACATCCTCGACTTCACGGTCTTCTCACTCCCATTCTCCCAAAGAGGACACAAGCGTAGCCCCTCACAATTCAAAACCAATCGCAAAACCACTTCGACCGCATTCGGCGGCATCATCATGGAAGAACACCACACAGCAGTCACCCCCAAAGACACGAAACTATACGAAAGCCACAGAATCAGAACCATCACACCTCGATTAGAATGCCTATCACATCACAGACACGCTTACCATATGCACCTCTACACGATAATATTGAACCACAGGGTGACCCCCTTCAAGAGCGTACAGACTCAGACGGATTCATACGCATCGCTTACCAGAATGTTCATGGTATCAGCACAACGTCTTTTCACATTCCTCCTGAGATCGAAGCGATGGAGTCTCTGGGCATCAATGCTATGGGCATGTCGGAAACAAATTGCCCATGGACGCCTAAATCTAAATCTGAATTTAATTCAATGATGAACCAACGCTTCAGGTCATCACGATCGATCTTCTCCTCGGCTCCTCCAACCTCCCAAAGCAAATACCAACCTGGAGGGAACCTCCTGACGATCACAGGGCATACCACGGGGCGCATCTCTGCTTCTGGTTCAGATCCGTGTGGATGTTTCTGTTGGCATCGACTTCGGGGGCGTCGAGATGAAGGCATCCTCCTTATAGCAGCATACCGCGTGTGCCATCGAAAGAGTGATAACCCAGGACCACTCACAGCCTACCAGCAACAATACACCCTTATGCGACAGAAAGGGATTGCTGACCCCAACCCAAGACAACATATTCTCGACGATCTCTCGGCCATCATTCGCTCCCACCGCACGCAAGGATTTCGACCAATTCTCCTGATCGATGCAAATGGGGACTATCAACCAGGGAGATCATCGGACAAAGCCCTTGCAACCTTTTTATCCGACACTCATCTGATTGATCCCTTTTATGATAAATTTCATACATCATCTCGGACATATATACGGGGCTCACGTAGGATTGATTATATTTTTGTCGATCCTGCAATCCTCCCATCTATTCAACGCATTGGATATCTTGGGACACACGAAGGAGCAGACTCAGATCACTGTTTGGCGTATGTGGATTTGAACGAGACCCAGCTGTTTCAGGGAATCATCAATCGCCCCGTCCCCCACCACTCCCGTGACATACAAATTGCACAAGCAGACAAAGTTCAAGCATTCATTGCTGAACTGGAAGAGTCTCTAGAGGCTCATTCTTTTCTTCAACGAACGACGGCATTGGCACACGATTTTGCCCTTCACCTAGCGACAACATCCAACATCAAGGCGTATAACGCATTATACGGCGAATTCCTAGACCATGCTCGAGGAGCAGCAAATAAGGCTGGGCGGAAGAAATATGGTTACAACCGCTCCCCGGCACTGACCACTGCAGGCCAACTGCTACTGATATATAAACACGCTTATGACTGCAAACGACGGCGGGCGCCATTTACACAATCGATTAAATCTCGCTGCGCTACGCATGACGTTTCGATCGAACATCTCCGGAGCATGCCACCACAACAACTTCGGAAGGAAATACGCCGCTTGCGCCAAGAACACTTCGAAACAGCAAAAAACAGTGAAACACTACGTTCGGACTGGCTCACCAGTGTAGCAAAGGATAGAGCGCGAGCACTAGGAGACCCTGATTGGGAAAGGAAGCTACTGGACATGCGTCGCACGGTGAAACTCAACGCTTTAAACCGGAAACTTACCGCAATTATCAAAGGGACACGCGGCGTCCTAGATCGGGTACAAATCCCAACACACGACTGGTTCTACTCATCTCGGCTCAATGAACTTTATCATTACGATTCGGGTGTGTTTGAGGCTTATCCCGCTTTTGACGACTCTACCTTTCACAAACACCATACCATCAAGATCCTCCCCGATGATGTCCAATTGGTTACGGTTACTACAACAAATGACCGCTGGACCATTTTGGATCGGATCTCTCACTCATCCTCGTTTTGGCGTGATCTCGATTCCCAAGCGGACATCGAAACCCATCTTATTGAACGTAACCGGCGGCACCTTGAACAAACTGTTCGGGAACAGGGACCAAGTACTCGTCCCCCACTTACCACGATCCGCGACAACTTCGGGTTTAACCCATTGACAGAACAAATCCTGGAGGGCACCTTCACTACGTCATATGACTTATCCCCGGAGATGACCGCATTCTTCGACGCCTTGAAAACTACTACTACTACAGCTACTCTGCCACCAGTACTCGGAGCAATAACTTCTGTTGACTTTCAAGAAATGTTCCGGCGCTCCAAGGAGAAAACATCATCTGACTCTCGTACACTCAACTACTCTATCTGGAAGTGTATCGCTTCCAGTGACAAGATATCTAGTTTTGCAGCAATTCTTCTTAGCCTACCTTTCATGTATGGCTTCGTCAACTCACATTGGACGCATATGACCGATTTTATGCTCGAAAAAAAGGCCGGCATACGACAGATCCACCAACTGCGTATTATCGGCAAAGTGGCGGCCGAATTTAATACTTGTCTCAAATTTTACATCGGACATAAAACCATGCAAAACTTCGAACATGCTGACCCATGCGACGAACAACATGGCTTCCGCCCATCTCGCTCGGCTATTGACGCAGCCTTCCTCAAACTCCTTACGTTCGAATGCTGTCGCATGCAACGATCCACAATGTGTTCAGTCCAACACGATATGACAGCTCACTTTGATCGCATGTATCCTGCGATGACGTCCATCTACGCCTCCAGATACAAAGTCGATAAAAATATTCTCTTATCTATTGGAAAAACCATCCGTTGTCTCAAACGCAACGTAGAAACGTCTCTTGGCGTCTCCAATGATTACTATACCCAGCTACCAGATGCTCCGGAGATTGGAGGAATGGTCCAGGGGAAAGCCGATGTTCCGCAATTTTCAACACAACAAAGCGACGCAATGTTGAAAGCCCACAAATCCCTCACAGAGGGTATTACACTTCACAACCCCACGGGTACACGGTCCATCGCCCACCACAGCATAGCTTTCGCAGATGACACCGACAACCACACAAATGCGGCCTCCGACGGCGTTAACCCAATTCACGAGGTTGTCACGAAAGGGGAGCATAGTGCCCAGACATGGAGCAACCTCGTCGAAATTTGTGGCGGCCTCATCGCCCTACACAAATGCAACTGGCAACTTATCGCTTGGGATGGATCGACGGGTCATATGCAAATGCTACAGGACCCTGCGACTGTTTTAATTTTACGCAATTGCAACGGCACCCCAACCATTATTACGTATCTCCCTCCACACAAACCCAACGTGGGCCTTGGCTTTCTTTTATGTCCTGACGGGAACCAAATCCCCCAGTTCAGATCCCTGCACGACGCTATTCAAACATTATGTTCCAAGATAACCTGCGCTTTCCTTACAGAAGCCGAAACACGAGTCGCACTACGCCAACGACTCATTCCCAAGATATCATATGTCTTGCACACAACGGCGTTCTCACGCAAACAATGCAAAACGCTGAATACGACCGTCAGTACCACATTCCTCCCACGTCTACGACTTAATCGCCACTTTCCTCGACCAGTCCTATACGGCCCGATCGAATACGGTGGCATGGCGTTCCCGGAGGCACATTCACTACAAGGATCCACACAAATAGAATACATGATCAAGCAACTACGATGGGGACGCACAGTCGCAAACGACCTCTTGGTCACTATTGACTCAACTCAACTACTGACAGGGGTTGGCCCCCCCCTCATGGAGGTAGTGACTCCACCGATCAAATATGCAGGCCATAGCTTCATCCTCACGGTTAGGGATCAACTTGCCTCAATTGGAGCCTCATTGTGGGTGGAGGATATATGGACCCATCCTCTTCAACGACAGAATGATGAATTTATCATGGATCGCTTTCTCCGGATTCCACACATTACAACAGAACAATTACGAAAGGCAAACGCAGTCCGGCTTTATCTACGAGTACTCACCATTGCAGATCTGGCGGACCCATCCGGCAAATTTATACCAGACGGTAACCTCTCCGGCGAGTGGCAAGGGGGGTCTGATATTAATTGGCCTCATCAGGTCAAACCACCTAGAACCTTTTGGGCAGTATTCCGTAAATGTATGCGGAAGTCTTTTTGTACTTCCACTTCACCTCATCAACCGATTCATTATGGGATGGACCTCGATACTCAACTTGGAGCGTGGTTCCCGGTTGCCCGACACTCCTGGTTTGATGTTTACAAATCACAGACAGCTTTATTTTGGAGGGTAGACGAGAAAATTTATACCCTACGTCCATCGACAGTCCCTGGGTTTCATATAGTTCAGGGTGAGACCAATGCGCTCCCTCTTGATTGCCACCCGATCGGCTTTCAAAACATGGGAGATTCGATCTGGACGCATCGACGATATTCAATGGCCCAATCTCCTCAACCAGACCCTCCACCAGTAGGGGTCACGATATGCAATCAGATCAACGATATCGACCAACCACTACTAATTGGATGTGACGCGTCGCTCAATCCTTTTCCACGGATTGCTACATGTGCCTGGGTCATCGAAGCACCAGGACATCAACAAATTCGCGCATATGTTCATATACAACAAATCTCCTCCTTCACTACATACCGTAGCGAACTCGAGGGAATCTATCGCTCAATCCTACATGCACACTCCCTGGGGCTCCTACCACCGCACATTCGACAATGGTGCGACAACAAAGCAGCGATAGACCAAGCGGCATCTAACTTATCCACCCCAGCTCGGATGACTCAGCCGGATGCAGACATTCTTTTGGCCCTCTCCGACCTGCGGCGAAAGTATGCTCCTTGCAATATCACTCACTCTCACGTCTACGGCCATCAAGACACCCGGAATACCCCAACGAATCGCGATCATGACTCTCCATCTTCATCCTCTACGATAACCATTCCATCCTGGGACGACCCTGAACCAGCAGATATCGAACACTCTCCCTCAACTGACGCATCACGTTTGAATATTCTTTGCGATGAGCTCGCCGGCGCTGCTGTACAAGAAGTACGTCAAGGCACATACCCGCGATTAACTACCTTAACGCCTCCTTACCCGGGCGCCAAAGCACTCCTACGTATAAGGGACACCTGGATAACGTCTCATATTTCTCGACACTTTGTTTCGGCCTACCACACAGATGCAATTCGATCATACTGCATGACCAAATATAAATGGACGGCGGCCACTTTTGACTCCATCTTTTGGGCGGGCATAGGACGGGCCCGCAAACGAGGTTCACCCACGCAGTTGATGCAGACCAGCAAAATTCTACATGGATGGTTACCGGTAAACCATATGCTAGGCCATGCGACGCAGATCACCCAATGCCCGGGATGTCAGACCAAGGACGAAACATTTGATCACCTCTTCCGGTGCCCACACCCTCAGATGCAGGCAGCGATAACAAAAGGCCTCTTATCTACAGACCGATTTCTAAAGAAAGCAAATCTACCAACTGCATTCTCAACTCCATTCCTCAACTTTCTCCAAAGCTATATTGATGGGGATCACAACCCCACTACTACAAATTCCCTCGCTCAAGAAGCTTACCAATCGCAGATGGATATAGGCCAAGAAATGTTTATCCGAGGATTTCTCTCTACGGAATGGCTACATCTCTTACGACACTCAGGCTTTGGGAGGCCGGACAACGCTCTTGTTAATGTTATTAGGTTTTTATGGCACGAATTGATCAGACCAATTTGGGGAACTCGTAACGACATCCTACACAAGACACGGAACATGACTACAGCCGCCATCGAATCGCACCTGGACGAACAATTATTATGGTTTTTACAACACAAACACGAGGCTCTCTCTCGGACAGATTATTTCCTAGTCAGATACACACAGGAAGATATTGCCTCACTTTCCATCTCAGCTAAACAAGAATGGGTTCGTCATTTACAACAGGCAAAGGCAGCTTGGGAGATTGAAAAGCTACAAACTCAGCGAGGACAGACTGTCCTTACAAAATTTTTCTCTCGTATAACTCACCCAAACGAACTCACGGCAACGTGAATTCACCCCCTTCTCCTAATCCCGGCGCCATTGTAACTTGTTACAATGGTGCTTGGAGTGCAATCTTAGTAGACAATAGTCGCCGTCCTCGTGGACCCATAAGATGTACTTAAAAATTTCTGTTATTCATCATCATACTATAATAATAAAACGGTACTACTACTTTATGCGAGTAATCTCATCGCCAAGAGAGTTAGGACGTCGTTGTCGGTGCGTGCGCCATCACCCCCACTGTCGTCAAGCAATTAATATTCAACTGCGTGGGCAACTACAACCCACGCCGTATCACGATCACTTTGGCACAGGGTGGGCGATGATGATGATGCCGTCCATGGCCATCATCGATCCTCGCGCGTCTTGAGCTCTCGAGAAGGACGATGAGGGAAGAGGGCTGGTGTCGAGTCAAAGTGGAGACTGAGAGTGGATATCAACTCCTACAGTAGAGTCTACAGCGTCTCGTAATTCCAAAGTTTGAGACCAAAATTCGAGACCAGTGCGCGACCACAACGAGACGCGAAGTTGATGACGCAAGCAGCAACTTGAAGCAGTTTGAGGAACATCGTCAAAAAGTTGAAGCAAAATGATGACATGTCTGGGGAGTCACAAGTCCCCAAGAAACCACGACACGGCCAAAACGTGTTGCAAACGCATCAAAAAAAGTTTGTTACAACCACTCTAATGTACACAAGGAACCACTACTTGATTGACCGCAATCTTTTGGGTGAGTTCACAATGCTGGACAGACTACGACGTGCGGCGTCGCACCCGCGTTGCACTTGCGTTGCACAAAAAATGCTTGTTACAACCACTCTAATATCATCAAGTGCTTCCACTGGACCACGGTTCTTGTGCGGCTGGACCCATACTTGGCAGATACCTACATACGTAGAACAAAGACTAGACAGCTACACGTGTAATGTCATATCACATGGTGAGGGTTGCCAGAGAACTGCAGGGTTTATTGAGTAGATGAACCCAGCTCCTCCTAATGCCTGAAGGCTTGCCCACTTGGACCGTGTGCGGTCTAACTAGCAAGGAGGTAATTGGCTATCCCCCACCACTGAGGAGGCCAAGTCTGCATGGTCATTGGTATCAAACGGGCATGCAGAGGAGGTCTTGAAGAAAAGAAATCGCTGATGTGTGTAGGGAGAGAGAGAGACAAGAAATGTGGTGGGAAGAAAATGGTGAGTTGTTGCGGTATGTCTTGCACCCAGAAACGTGTGTATCACCAATCATTTGTCGAGTGTAGACATTATCGACACTGTCATTAATGGTAGTGAGTGTGTGTTGGGTGATTGGGTAGTACTGCGCCTGTTGGAGATGGTAGGGAATGACTATGCCGACAGTGCTTTTTGGACAGTCAGGGTGCCGATGATTGCAGAAGTGACATCTGTGTAGATTCCCCCGACAATCTGTTGGGGGCACTGTTTTTTTTTGCCCAAGATGACCCTCCCAAGCTGTGTCCAGATGCATCAGTGATGCCTATGAAGTCCGGCCAGCCAGAAACCAGGGTTCTACATCTTGTTGGGGAGTTGACAATGCTTTACAGTGTTGAGCAAGTTGATGTTATTGTGCAAGTACACTACTGGTGGCTGCTTGCTCAAAATGGTATAGAAAGCAGATAGCAGGCCGCACCTGGCAGGGACTGTCAGGAATGCATGCTGTATTTTTGCCAAGGTCAGTCAAAACTGCTTGAATGCTATCCCAATCCGTTTTGAAGATTTTCGAATCAATTTCTTGAGCATTTTGATAAGGGCATCCCGTTTTTCCTCTTACAGGTACCTTACCCCATCATTTCTGCATGGTGCTGTGTCCTTGCTTCCTATTTTGACGATGCCCCACTTCCAAATTTTGGTTGCAGGCAATTGGTCTCCAGCTTTTTTCCGGGGTTTCATCTCAACCGGTAAGATCAAGGCTATGGAGGCCCATGGATGTAAAAACTCTCATTGTATGTTTGCTTCACTCACACTTTCTCTCTGGATTGATGTTACTGATGCCTTTTAGCGTGTTTGGAATGGTATTGTGCACAAGTCACAGAACCTCAATCCTCAATAATCAGGCTCAGGAGGTGGCGGTGGATGACTGCCTCCAGTGGTACTTGCTTAATTACCGTACGGTACTCAGTCGGCACAATTTTAAGTTGATACATAGATTACTCTCTGTCAATTTGGAGGGTTTCCCTCTATGCACCAAATGCCAATGGCTTTATCATCTTGACACTGCACGGAAGGCTTTTGCCGTGGAACAAACATCACTCCCTCCTGGGCAACAAAAGATTACAAATTATTTTACTGTTTGCAGACTGCCTCCGCAGAGTTAGTCTCTCTAGCTGTTTGCATTGGACATATAATGTAACCTCTGGCACAGAAGACACCATTGCCCTCTGTACCGGGGAGTGCAATCTTAGCTTCATCCTTGGGGACACACAAGATGTACTTAAACATTTCCGTTATCTCTCCCATATTTTGCTCTTGAGCGCATCCCCATACCGAGGACGTACGTCCAGGCACAGGGCCGCCCATCTGTGGCAGCAGCATCACAGCAGCACCCCCAAGCACCCATCACCAAAAAGTTTTTATCTCTAGTTTCTACTTCTGTTCAATAGAGGGGAGTGAGACCCCCTCATTTTAATATTTACACTGTTCAATCACCTCATTCATCATCTTCTCATTTTGTTCCCCCATTTTCTATGATC
>JALLBB010002068.1:0-10796 GCA_036939735.1 Discostella stelligera
TTGCTTTGGTTGGTGCAGATTGTTGGGATGCAATTGCACTAAGCGCAGTGAGGATCATTGAGTTGACTGCTCTTGCATAGTAGAGAAGTGTTCCCGTCACTTGCTGGATGAATTTCCTCCCTTCCTTTTCTAATGTTGGGGTGTTATCTTCTTCGGTTGCGAACTGAATTGTTGCTCCGTATTGTGGTCGGACGTGTGGATATGGCAAATTTTGTGGCTTCGCTGGTGCCTTGTGCTCGAACCTCTCGAGTGTTTTTTGGATGTACCCTGGCATTGACAAGTGTACCTTTTTGTTTTCGTAGTTCCAATCAAAGGTAAGCCCAATGTATTTGCTACCTGTCCAATCTTCTGTGATTTGGTACAATTTCTTCAGGATGCCAATAAACGATCAAGTGGTGGACATCTTCCTTTGCAACATATTTGACTCCAAAGTCATCAACGGTGAGTGTGAAAGTGATATTTCTGGTTTCATGTTTCCACAAACCCGGTATGATCTTGCTTTGGGTGTAACCATGTTATCCTAATCGCTTTTCTAACAACTCCTGCACCAATAACCCTGCTTGGGGAAGTCCGTACATTCCTTTGTTCACTTCAAAGTACATGTATCCATTGGGTGTTGCAATTTCTCTCAATTTGTACTCGACAATAACTTCCTCGGGGATGTCGTACAGCTTGAGCCGGACGTACTCTGGTCGCTTCATTGGTGTATTGAGGTAGAAATTGCTGATATCGATGGTTATGTAATGTGAGTTGGGCATGGAGATTACACTGTTCAAATGTGTCTTGACAAGCAGTAAGTCTGCTGTTGCTTTGCTGGGTTTCTCTTCGCAGACGAACTTCCTGTAGGTGGCATCTTTGAGTCTCTCGGGTGGTATTTCTATTTTATGAACGAAGTGGATGGTATTGGTTATGTATTGGTTACTTTTATTCAGCCACCAATTCCCTGTGCAAGTTGGCCAAATTTGTTGGCAGAAGAGCGATTGCATACAACCTTGTAGTTGGGATGGGATATTAGTTGTCGGTATGTCATTGGCTGTCCTGTTTCAGGATGAAGAACGGCAGCACTGGCACATTCGTAAGTTGCTTTGCCTTGAATTTCTTGTTCGATAATATACATTGCCAGTTCAAGGTCAGTTTTTGTCGCCCTCGATCTGGTGTTGTACGCTGGAGTGTCATCTTGTTTTGTTTGCACCCTTGGAAGTCTTTCAAGGTTTGATAAGGAAAGTATTTTTGCACCGCTTGTGTTTGCTGTGGTGGTGCTGGTGAGTTTATTGACGACGATGCTTTCTAATCGTTTGAGTGCTGCAAATTCATCTTTTCTCTCATCGAATTTTTCAACTTTGAGTGCTCTGGTCAGGTCTTGTATTGCTTTTATTGCCATGTCAGCAGATGACACGTGTGGTTGCGTGATGTATTTATGTTTGAACTTGACAGTGTTGGAGATGCGCTCGTCTCTTGTGTTTTTGACGAAAATGCTGTGGCAACGGTAGTGATCGAGTGATGTCCTGAGGTACCACCCATCCAGTGAGCGTTGTTCCCAACTTTGTCTTCTGCCTGGGCTGTTGAGTATTTGGACTGCGCACCCCATGGGGCCAAGTGGCGTTGCATTGTAGTCAAAGGGTCCGTGCACATAATGGTATGCTGACACATTTGGGTTGATATGTGATTGTCTCAGCAAATTTAGTGTGAGCACTGCTTGAGGGATTAATCGGTCCCACAGGTGCATCGGAAAACTTTCATCGACGCCCGATAGGATTGATATGAAGTGATTCTTGAATGTTTGTATCGCTCTCTCTGCTAAATTGCATCGGTGAGTGTCAGGCGGTACTAACTGCATTTTGCAGTTGTTTTTAATTGCGTCTCGCAATGCTTCCGGTGCTTCATTATCAAGAATGTGCAGCTTGGGTGTTATCACTTTTGAGGCCGTTATACGCTTCCACAACGTGAGGTACGTTTGAACCATGCTCTCTGTTGTCTTGCTTTTCATCGGCTCAGCATCGATATAGTTCCCGTCGACTTCACACATAACCATTACATATTTGTTTCCTCGGCTTGATGTGACAGGGAAACCTCCAGTTTGGTCGGTGTACACTGTGTCGTGTGCGTTGAAAATGTAGACGTAAACATCCTCCTTTTTGGGAATTGGTGCTGGTGCGTCAATGTCTTTTACTTCTGTATCTGCCACTTTCTTTGTTGATCTCACATTCATCCGTTGCATCTTCATGTGGCCTTTGTCTGTTTCGTCGGACTCAGGGAAGTACTTGTTGACATTTTCAATCGTTAGCGTTGGCCACGTGACAAAATTTCCGGCTTTTATTGCGGCGATCCATGTTGACTTGGGGGGATATCCTGCTGCTGCGTGCAGAAAACGAATTGCCATTGGAGTTGATGGTAGTGAATATGCGTTGCAGGCAATGTCGGTGGATATCGTGGTGACTTTGTCGTCGGTGTTGGCGACGTCGACTGCTTGACTGTCCTTTTCGTTTGGATCAAGTTCCCACAATCCTGTTTCTGCCCGCCACCCTTGGAGTTCCGCTGGTTCTGTTGTGGTGATGGTGATAGTTCCTTCTCTGTGAACCGTTACTCCCTTGTTTCTCGGGTGGAAGACCGTGATGTAACCTTCGTCTGCTACTTTTCCGACACTGAACAATGATTTCTGTAGTTCGGGCAGCACATCCACGCGTTTTGCTTTCGTTGGTAATTTTGGGCACGGGAGTTCTGCTACTTGGGATCCTCTGATTATGTTTCCGTTTGGTAAGTGCACTTGCTTGTTTGATGGTTCTCCCGTGCGTGGTAAGTTGATGGTTTTTGTTGCAAAGTGTGACGTTGCCCCAGAATCCACCACCATTGTTTCGTTCTTTTTATTTGTGATTCGACGGTCGAAGGTGAGCAATGCTCGTTCGATGGTGTTGCTCTCTTTTTCTTCTTCTTCTTCTTCGTTTTCTTCTTCTAATGTTGAGGCGAGTGGGGCCCAGTAATTCGACGTATCTGAGTAAGTGCGATTTTTGTTTAGTTTATCTACACTTTGAGAACTTGTCGACTCTGATATTACTGTATGCCCCGCACACCGTCAGTTGGTGCTTGTCTTCTTGGACTTCCACCCGGGTTTGCGATCAGCGGCGTTGGCTTCCAACTCCCAGCATTTGTCCTCGTCGACTGAGGGGTGCTTTCCGTTACAATGCTTGCAAATTGGGGCGTCTTGGAATCGCTTTCTGCGTTCAGCTCTTTTTTCGGCGGCTGTTTTCCCTGCTTCGGTTGAGTTGGCGGTTGGGGATGACGATGCAGTGTTTTGGTTCAATTTCTTTTGAAGTTCGGCGATGGTCAGCTTCATTTCTTTCAATGCATCCACTACGTTTGTGGCTAGGTTGGCCTGGTCGTTGGTGACTTCGGTGATTGCTTCCTGCATCGCGTTTGCGGATCCGTAACCGGCTTGTTTCGCGGTGAGTTCTCCTCTCTTTTTGGACTTGCAATACTCTTCGCTGATGAACACCTTGATGTTGTCCCATGTTTTTTCACTCTCCGGCTTTTGCTCCCATTCACGAATCGCTGCATTGAAGAGGCCTGAATCTGACGCTGCCGCAAGGACGGTCATCATTCTTTCGGTCATATCCGTGAGAATGGGGGTTGGTGTTACAAGGGTGAGGAGGTGGACATTTACTCTTGCAAAGTAGGTGGCCGGATTCTCGGTACAGTCCCAAGGCTCGTCTCGTTCCTTTCGAATTTTCATGATGTCAACGTGATCTAACCCACCACCCCTTTTGCGTAAGTGATCGATCATTTGTCTTGCCGTGACTTTTTGATATCCGAAAACTCCTTGGCGCAACTCTAACAAATGTTCTTCGTTTACCGCTTCGAGGATCTTGTCTTTGAGTCCTTGCTCTACCCCGGTGTACAGGTTGAAAATTCGAATTCGCTCGTTGTGGAGACGTTCAACATTGTTCTTGTCTTCGGCTTGCGCTGGTGCCGGTGGAAGAGTTGGTGGTTGACTTGGGCGCGTGAAGGGAATGCCGTTAGAATGGATGAGATAAGTCGCGGGCTCAACAATTAGACCGGCGTGACCTAGCTCTCCCCCTCCGAGTGAGGTTGGGATGACGACAGCGATTTGAACGAGTTCTTCTTCGAGTTGGGTGATGTCCGTGTGCGAGGGCTGTCCGTGGATTTTCGTCACAGGCTCCTTTTTGACTTTTTCCCTTGTCTCGGCTCGTAGATCCGTGTCTCCCATTGTTAGTGATAGAGGTGTAGAACTGCTAAACAGTGACTGTAATCAAGTAGTAATGAATTGGTTCTACACTGATTTATGAGCTACGTGTAGTGTCACTGTGTGCGCGCAAGTTTGAAATTGCAGATTTCAAATTATGGTGCGAGAGTTTCCAGCTGGAGCCCGGATTGATCTCTGGTCTGTCCAACACACCCCATCAACGGTGGACACCCCATCAACGGTGGACACCCCATCAACGGTGGTACAAGGCCTTCCAGACTCACCAGCGCCCAATGCTTCAGGAGCTTGCGCACCGGAGGTTCTTTCAGTTCACGGTGCTTTCGCACCCGACCCTTTGACCCCTGCGTCTACTCGGGAGCAGGCCGGGGATCCAAATGCCATTCAAACACATCGTCCTTTGACACACAACATCAAGAGGATGAATGGACCTCACCGAGTTGGGAGCGCCGTTTGGGTCAACGCCGAGCAGCATTACCGGTACCAGCAATGGATACATTTCCACACAGTGGATTCTCCCCCCCTGACTCCTCCTTCATGCCGCAAGCGGCTTCCCCCAAGGATTATTCGGAACCGCGTGGGAACGTGGCTGGGTTCGTAGAGGTTCGTAGGTGTATTGTACCAATGATCGGACTGTCGTTCTGCTCAAAACTAAAACGAATAATTCCTTTACATAGAGGAATATCTGGCGGGAATGCGCTAAAATTGAAAATGATCAGAGATCAGATGCCTCGCGCGCGGGAGACTGTCGCTGTCGCTGTCGGGTGCACGCATCACACCTCCACCTCCCATCCACCATCCATCACCATGGCAACCAACAGCGTTAGCTCCAAGAAGCGCAAGGCTTCATCCAGTCACACAATCGCCAAACAGTTTGCATCGATCCCCCCAAATAGTCGCACACCTTCAACAGTTGCAGTCAGTGTTGAAGTGACACCCGTCGATCCCGAACATGACCCAATCGTCGTCTCTTTCCCACGCGGTGTTCCGGCCTCGATTGCCGTCGGAGACACAGATGACATGGTTACCACTCCTCCACCACGGTTTACCTGTTCCAAGCTAAAAGAGTCTTCCTCTCGCGGGCGACGAATTTTTGGCGAAGACGATGATTGCACTTACACCGCCTCGGCACAGGGTCGGGGGCATGACGGAAGACTCACCAAGGTATACGTTGGTATCTACAACAAAAAGTCGAAAACACTGAAATTAGTACCAGCTGCCGAACGGGGAACAATATTCGCACTGGAACAGAAAGTGAAGGGTTATACACCTAATGTCGCCAATGGAAGTTTGCTGTTCGGGGGTGCTCAGACACAAATTATTGGGGATGCCAATACTGGGCAGGCAACAGGAGGGGTGGTCAGCGCTGCCAATCAAGTTCAAATGCTCGTGGAAAGTTTTGGTAGTAGGAAAAAACAAAAAGTAATGGCCAGCCGTGCGGCCAACAAGGTGAATATTCACAGTGTGGTGGGTTCAGGTGATGCTATGATGAAGAGTGTAACGAAACAAGAGGGAATTAGCGCTGAAAATAAGAAGAAGATCGAGGAAGGGGGAGGTGCAACGGTACGTTCCAAATGGCGCAACACCGTATTATTTACTTATCATCAGACTTAATTCCAACTATCAATTTGGATCTGCTTTTTCTTGACATCCAGATGAGCCCCAATGATTTAGCCTACGAACAAGCTCGAATGAAATTGCTACCACCCTACGACATGCATGCCAGTACCCCCTCCAAGGTGTACAACGCCCAAGTTATAGCAGGTGATAAAGCATGGGCTCAGTTGTCACGTATTGTTGAAAAAGTCATCAAGACGAATGAGGGCGAGTATAATCCAGATTGGATGGATGCACTCCTGGGGAAAAAATCTCACTGTCCTCAATCAATTACCACCTTAGTGTCCAACATCAATCCTACTAAGAAGAAAGGAGGTGGGGCCAACTATCGTATCAAGGTGGCGTTCTTCCTCTTCTGCACATTGAAATTTCATGCAAGAGTGCAAAGACGCAACGGTGTCCTCGAGGGGGCAACACTCGATGATTGCATCACATCATTGTATGTTCCGCATGAAGTTGGTGCTCGGTTGATGGAACTTTTCACCTCGGAAATGGATGGATCAAATCATGGTTTCATTGCCTCAAAGCAGCAAAAGAGCAAATTGATGGCCCACATTCTCATTCTATACGTAATTGCCAGTAGTAATGAAATGAAGGCGTCGAGTATCAATCAATTGTGTAAGGATTTGAAACTGGATGAGAAAGAAGCAATGCTTGTTCTCAGGGAGGCGGGATTTACGGTAAAGAAGAGTGGTGGTGGAGATATTGGTGTGAGTTTGTCGGTACCACTAACATTTCCTCCGCCAAAGCGTGGGAAAAGAACTTGAGAGTTACGCTGCAATTGAATACAAATAGTGGTTATGGACTACATAAGTGTGTTTCGCATCAATTCTCAATTCGCCATTGTCAGCGCTTTGTAACAGATGAAAGGGCCGAAGATAGGAGGATATATGAAATAGATCATTTCTCTCCAACCGCGTTTCACGTGCGACCAGCTCCACTATAGTAGGCCCCGTATTACTTGCATCAGAGTTTGCAGTGGACGTCGAAATGCAGGGTTGCAATTCGACATTTTGCCGTTGATGTTTGCAAGAAGTTGCTCGATGACTTGTTGGACATCTGAAACAAAGAAGACGGATTAACGTTCTTAAAGCGACAAAAGTGATAGGGTGGATGAAATACAGAACATCACTTACGCCTTTGGATGTTAAAATTTGTAGGGTCGATCGTAACAGCGATCTCCTGCAGCCAATTCAAAATCGTCTTGATATCATCAGTTTCAGTCGCTGCTACCAAGACCGCACCAAGCTGTTGCATCAAGCATAACAAAATTGGTTGACTTAGTGCCACTTCTCCGTTAAACACGGCAGCAGAGTTTGCAGCCTTGCATGCAAACAAAACAATTTCACCGTCAGAGACAGATACAGCCTTGGTGAATGCCTCCTCATATCGATTTGACTGACAAAGGGCTTTGATTTCATCGCGTATATCCTGTGGCTGAGGGGACAGGTCGTTATGTCTTGGAATGTCGTTTTGTTTGACACTGCTCGCATTTAATTCACCACGGAGCTTGACAACTTCTGCTGCAAGCAGGGTTACGACCTCGTTCAATTTCTTCATTTCAGTGGACATGGTCTGTATTGTTGGTGTGATGGCGCTGGTTTGATTGGCTGACAAGTGCAAAAGTCCCTCCTCCAATGATGTGGAGGTTTGGTCGAACATTTGACGTGTTGCTGCCTCGTACGCTGGTATCATGGCATCCCTCATTGTCTAGATATGGGTATAGCACGTCATGTAATAAGCAAAAATGGTAAGACTGGCGAAAGTAAGTGACGACAGCTCTAAGCTGAAGTGCTGGCGCGTTAACGAGCGACACGAACCTGGTGAAATGAATTCATAATCATCGGCTGCATACTTTCCAAAGCCACTTTGGTTACCAACGCAACACTCTCATTGACATGCGCATCTAGACTTTTACCAAGCTCTCCGTCCAAGCTCTTCTTTAATCCGGCCGACAGCCCCGAAGCGATCCCATGCTGTACCACCTTCTCAGTTGATTTTTCTGCCTCCTTGAAAGAAAAGCTGACGGCATTTCTGACTTCAGTTGGAATGACTTTCTTCAACGATGAAAGAAGTTCGGTTTCGAGAGATTTTAATTGAGTGGCAATGGAACGTTGAATAATGTCATCTATATCGCTAAGATCCACCGTCGAAATTGATTTAGCAGGTGCTTCAGTGAAAGCCACAGATTGGACAGCTGCAGGCTGAATGGGCCCTGCAGCTTGTTCATCCCTGGGTTCATCACGATGCAATATCTTCGTTGGAGTGACAGACTGTTTGACTTCACCCCTCGTTTTGCCATCTGGCCCCTTCTGTTTCTTCACTTTTGTCACCGGTTTGCTGGTTGGTGACGCCACAACCGCTGCCACTACCGAGGGGGGAAATTTCATGACCTTCTGATTGGAATCCTGTACGTCGCTACTACTCTCGCTCAGTATTTGCATGGGTGATAAAAATGACATGGGCGACGTAACTGATGGAAGGCCAAGTCCAGGAGGAAGAGACAATCCTGGTGGCGCGCTGGATGTTCGGGCTGGAGTGCTCGAAGGAGCAGGATTGACGATGGCGCCCAACCAATTGGAAGCGACGGCATCGGGTCGAACATCCTCTCTTAAAACTCCATCAATCTCATCTTCATCTTCACTGTGGTTCGTCGAAAACTCAGCGTTTGCCAAATCTTCCTCCTCCATTTCATAATCCTCTTCAAAGTCACCCTCGTCATACTCTTCCCCCACTTCCTCTGCCACCTCTTCTCCGTCTTCATCATCGACATCGAAATTCAACAGCGTCACACCAGGTGCCAAATCCAACCCTGCACAATTGATTTCAGGCGCAGCACACATCTCTGCAGCCAGCGTCAACATTTGAACCGCCTTGCTTTGGATACAACACAAATCGACATCATGGTCATCTCTCAGAGCATTCGTTTTCCCCCCTCCGTCAAAATCGCTACTGGTAGTTGGGGCCGTGGGCGCAACGCAAAATGAATAAATGGGATGCACCACATTTAACGTTGTCACATAGTCGAATCCCTTCACTGCCACGGCAGCAGCAACATCATTTCCGTCCGAGCTCGCCTTCCACTCCGTCTCGAGATGCAATGCATGGAGCAATCCAACATTCCTTTCTGCCATAAGTAAAAAAGAGGATGGTGTCAAGGTTTCCTCGTCGATGCCACGAGTGCTACTATCCTTCAGCGACAACGGAGGTCTATAGGGTGCAGGGCATAACTCTAAAGTTATCATGTCAGACAGCGGAAAGCTGTCATCATCGACATGACTGCGCAATCCAAACACGCGAAGCCTCGTCGGTGATCCAATGATGGAGGGATCGCTTCCGCAAGTAAAGGACGACCAAAGCGTAACGGTGTGATTCATATCGGTGCCGGTAACAAACGGCGGAGTTACAGCACGCGCAGTAGTTTCGCAGTGGATGGAATCTTCGTACCGGTCAAGGAAGAGGACGCGCGTCACCGCCCCCGCAAACCTAGTAGTACCATTCTTACCATCTTCGTTGTCCCTTCCTGTTCTGGAAGTCGATACTACATTCCACTTGGTTACGGAATGGATGATGCCGTCGATCGTACTCTCGTCCTTCGCTTCTCCATGAGTGTTTTTTCTCGCGGCCGCCACATCCCAGAGACGGACGCATCCATCGTCATGTCCAGTCAACAGGAAATTTCTACCCGTCCCCGACCACGCGATATCATTTGCCCCTTCCAATCCGCTACTTCTCCCCTCGCCGTCGAAATCGACCAAGAGAGAGTGCATGACCACCCCCCTCCCATGCGCAGCATCATCCCCCGGAGCCGCCCGAAACAAAATTGTTGGATCGACGAGCGTTGCCACCTGCCTCCCCTTCGCAGTAGTACCCATGGCGGAGTCGACGTCGTCGTCCTCGGCGGTATAGTTGCGATGCAACAGGGCGAATTCGGGACGAATGGGATTCCACACGACCCTCGCGGCGAAATTCGTCCGAATGGTTGCCAGCCTTTGAAACTCCAATCGATCCGACGACGACTGTCCCTGCGGTTGCATGGCGGTAGCATCGTCCTCCTCATTCCCAATCGCCCAAAGAATGACCCCGGCCTCGTCTCCCATACCGCCCACGGTCGCCAAGAGGTTGGACGCATTCGGCGCGATGCGCGGTCGTGGGTTGGAGGGCAGAACAACGGCATTCTTCTTCCCTGCCTCGTCGGTCGGTTGCGCAGCAGAATGCCTCCTCTTTCGGATGCGATGCAGCGCCGCCAATTCCCTCCAGAGGATGCCCGGAGCGCCCGCCATCGCTCCCTCGCCGTCGTCCGTGACTCCGAAGAATGCCGCATCGACCACGGAGACGTGCTCGGCGTGTCCGCGCAACAAGGTCTTGGCGCCGGAATGTCGATGGATGACGCGCACCAACCCCTTCTTGACCGCGTAGGCGACGTAGGCGGAGTTCGCGGCGAGCAGGCGTCCCGCGGTGGGCAATCCTCCGCGGAGGAGGAGGATGTTGCCGTGCTTGGAGGATGATACTTTGTCGTTGCCGATGCCGTCGTTGGGCGTGGAGGAGAAGTGTGCGATGGGTGCCGCGCGGAGGGAACAACAACGTCGATGATTGCTTCCGATGTTGTTGTTGCTACTAGTATTATTACTAGACGCAGCCAAAGTAGTGGCAGTGGCGGCAGTAGTAGCAGTAGTAGTGGAAGAGGAGGAGGAGGAGGCGGCGGCCGTGTGATCGTAGAGGACTCCGATTCCGGCAGCCCCCGTGGCGGAGAGGGGTGGCAGCGGTGTGGACATTATTTTGTTGTTGGAGAGGGTTAGGAGTTAGGATGGTTGCTTGTGCCGTCTCTACTGAGGAGCCGAAACGGTGAGGAAGAAAGAGAGATCTCGAGAGAGAGATTTTTATGTCGCGGCAATGGTACTTATGCACTGGAGCGCTCCCAAAATTCCGAGGCGACATAAAAAAACATAAAAAAACATAAATC
>JALLBB010002116.1:0-14151 GCA_036939735.1 Discostella stelligera
CACATCATTCCGAGGATAGTCAACTTCTTCCCAATTTTGATTATCCTTCAATGTGGGGCTGGGATATTACCTAGGTTTGTTTTTGGGTATTATGGTAGATATTTAAACTAAGCATTCTCAGGTTTAAGTCAACTGCAGTATATGGATTCTTTCATGATACCCCTTTTCCTGCTTCAATTGACTTAGAGATTTGCATCTTCGCCCGCGATCAAACCGAATTGACCAACTGGCATTTCAAACTTTCGTTCATCGTTCGACCTCCATTTCAACGCCTCTACTTCGTCACCCACATGGGCACTATCTGTATTTTGCATGTCGACTAAAGCCATGTGAAAACAGCCTTCCATAGTACCAATGGGGGTGGATAGTTCGGCCCCGCTCATGTACTCGAACACCTTTGTTTATTAGAGGAAGAAGGAAATGAGTATGATTCACGTGCTAAACTGATTTGCCTTCTGGGCGATTAATTGGTCTCACCTCTCCTGGACCAATCACAGGTAGATGGCCAACTATAGGCAAATATAATATAATGTCAAAGCCAGTTTGAGAACAAAATTGTCAAAGCAGCATCGGCACAAGTATCAAACGTACCAGCCCCCGTTTTTGGCTCGTTCACCGTTTGTACAATCCTTAACGGATTGTTTCCCTGAACTTCCTGTTCCAAATTGAGTTCGGCTGTTCCTTGTTCAAGAAGTCGCTTTAAAACAGACGAAGCCGTATCATCATGCGAACTTTGCTCTGATATAATCCATGTCCTTCCCAGTAATTGCACGGCTTTACGCTCAAGATTTGGATCACGTACATTATCATCCGCCACTTTGTCTTTGATAACGCTATCAATCATGTCAGAGATATTCTCCACTCGTATACGATACGAAAATCTATACCTCTTCGTAGCCGAAGTAGGTTTCAGCATGAGTGAACTTGTCGCAACAACGCGAACACCCCGTTCCCAATCAGTAGATATGCTACTTTTATTCCCCCACATTGAAAGTTGTTCAGATAGCTGAGAGCAAGCATCAATAGCATCACGATGTCGTCGTGCAATAATTGTGGATATGGGTTGAGCATCTTCCATAGTTTGAGATGGTGGAATAAGATTGGCGCGGAAGGCGATTCGAATCGCGTTTTGGAGATCTTTCACCGTGACTAAAACGGAATCATCCTGTTCAAGCACGTTTTCGTCGTTGTCAGACTCGTCACTGTCCCACTCTGCATTCTCAACTTTAGCATTGGAACGTCCCTCTTCTCTTTCCTCATCTTCATCTATAAATTGGGTATAGTGCCCTTCACTATGACGGCGGGCTGCCGCAGCACTGCCATGACTTTCATCGATGTGGTCATCGCCATGGGCTACATCAATATCAAGATTTTGATTTCCAGTAAGATAATACTCCTCCAAATCATCATCGGCATCACCTCCCAAGGATATGTGCACAAAACGCAATACCTCCATTGCCATGCCTACTTCCTCCAAGCTCATTCCATGCGTGGCTATATTGGAATTCCGATTCGAACATACCTCTCGTCCGCCAGCATGCGTACCTCGACGTGCCTCGACAATCTTCGCAAATCCATATTTTCGTTGATCCATGGGTGGTTGAAGTAGTATCCACGCCTTGCATTCATTCTTGTCATTGTTGCCCGTCTTCTCGAAACTGTTCCCACTGTTGGCCAACTCCACGCCCTGCTTGCTCGTTCGGAGAAGTATCCGGAAGAGTCGTCGAGAGAGGATATTGTGTCTCGTCATTGTTTCATCATCAACATCACTGTCTATTTCAGCACGATTAAGTGCGGAGTAACCTCGGGCAGATGGTGCGATGTGACGATGCACCCGTCTCCGCTCGGTGTCGTTGCGAAACGCAGCTGCGACCAACGCGAGACGATTAGTCGGCGTGTGATGCTGATAGTACTGCTGGCCGCGAGCACTACTGAGAAAAAATCGACCCAGGCTCATTGGCATGGTAAACATGGAGCAAGAAATCATCGGCTTTATGAGCAGTGAGGTTGATGACGAGGGAATCAATCTTCTTTGTGAGGGTGGAGGATGAAGGGAGGTGGTGTTGAGTGGTGAGGTTGGGGCGGCAGCGCAGGCTGGGATATGTTGGATCTTGATGGTGTGGTAAGGTGTGGTAGTAGTACCGTAGGTACTTAAGTGTAGGTGTAGCGAAGGTGGCCCGCCAAACTCATGTAACGCGTGTGCGTGTGTCATGGTCGAAGTCAGTGCCTGTCCGTCAGTGCACCCGGACATCCTCCTTCCCGCGCGAATTGACGCTCTCTCTTGATTGCTTGACACCTCCACCTCCAGCCACCTCTGCGATACTTCTTCCTTGACACTTGACATCCTGTGCCTATGCATGCGGCTTTCTCCACCGCCTTCAACAAGGTGAACCGAAAGTAGTTACAGTTCTTTTCTGTGACACATCGAAGGAACCCATCGCACCCAATCACAACAACAACTACTTGAATCATACAAACCATGAAATTCCAATTAGTTCTACCGCTTCTCCCTATCCTGCTGACGCCCATCTGTGCATTTCAGCCGGCTGCTGTCTCTCCTATTCGCACCCAAGCTGCAAATATCGTGGCCGTGAAATTCTTCCCCGACAACTTTGCTCGCGCCGAATTCTGCGCAACACACAGTGGTGCCTGCAGTTTGGAAGAATTGGAAGAACTCGCAGAAGGTATGCTGGATGTTAGCATTTAATACCATGATGCGTTCCCTTCGCTCATAAGAATAGAATCGATGATTTTCTCGTTGTTGATGATCTAACTCTCTACCTTCTTTTCGTGCTGCATAGAACTAAACAGATTTCAGCACAGCGATGACGGCGAATTGCAAGGAAGAGACGACTATGAAGATACGAAAAAGGTGTATAAAATCCTTCACACTCAGAGTAACATCAGGTACATGATGGATGACTATGTTAAATGCCACCACGAGGAAACATTTGACATGTCCGACGTTTAAAGAACCAGTATGTTTCTGGAGGTGTTCAATAGGCTCTATAATTAATTAGGTAGATACTTGAGTTTGTGTTGAAAACCCGTTGATTTAAGTGCTAATAAATCATATTCTGTAACCGTCGTCATAATTCTCAATCATCTTCATGTGCATGTTGGCGTGGTAGAACAATTCCCATTTCCTGCAGTATACTTGACACTGGACCAGTGCAACCCCCTTGTGCATCTAACGAACTCAGCAGATTGGATATTATTTCATAATCACTATCATCAATTCCGTTTTCGATATTACTACCATCAGAAGATAGACTAAGATACTTAATAGAGGGATCACTTGCAACATCAGTCCTGAGCTCGTGATCCATTGCTTCCTATTACATGAAAATAAAATCGATTGATTCGTAATTCTATCAAGAAGTCCAAACACTGCACGCTAGCAGCATGTACGCACCATAATATTTTGAAGCGACCAAGGATCTTGATCAGCACTAAACAGTAACTCGGGATTGTCGTTCTCGCTGTCAACCATCTCATCATCGCTGTCACACTCCGAGTCGTCGCTCACACCTCCAGTATCCAAGTCTTCTTGATAGAAATACTTGGAGATGTTGTCGTCGGTTGTGGATTCTTCGATTTCGTCGTTTGAAATGCTTTGGATGCCCGATTCACATCGATCACTCAGCATCGAGTGTAATATGTTGAGAAATTTGCGTGGATTGATGTTCACCTCTTGACATTTTGCTTCCTCGGTTACATCATTTATATGAACGCTGGTATCGAACTTATGTGTTGATTGTGCGACATTAGATGAAACTGCGCCCTCCAATTCTCCTTCACCTTCAACGAATGACCGAATTCCAGCGAGCATTTTGGTTGCACATTTTGCGTTGTGCAATTGTTGTTCGTCTTGCACATCCGACTGATCTCCTTCTGCCAAATTTCTTCGGCTTCGTCGAGTTTTCCGTCGAGGTTTGACATCTGCTGCATTTTGTATAGAATCAGCGTTCACTTCGCGATTTGAGATATTTTTCATTTCATGTTCAAGCTCCTCCAAGGAATCGACTTCCATCCAACTGTCATCATCTACTTCCCAGTCCCTTGGAATTGAAAACGTGTCTTTATTACACTCTCTCCGCTGCCAATTCAGTGCGCTGTTTATTCCTGACTGGGCCATTGCTAATACTGATAAGCCAGGGCGTGTGTATGGGCATGGTTCCATCCATAATGGCTTGCAGAGTTCAGGAATGAACACATGACATTTTGCCATTGATTCAAGCGCTTGAATCAAAGATTTGTCGCAATCAATATCTTGCGTTTGGCTTCCATTGGGACCTATTAGCCATGTCTGCTCAATCCAAGGAAGTTGAGTTTGATCGCATTTGCCACTTACTTCACTGTCAATCATTGTCCAATAAATGCGTAGCCGTCGTTCAGCTTCTCCTAAAGAGTCGATTGCTGAATCCTCCAATTTCGTAGTATTATCCTTAACAAATTGTGATCGAATTCCGCCGCACGTGCTCGATAGAACCCAATCCAAGCCAGCACACAATCGAATACCAACATCGACTGCCCTCTTAAATAGATCTCTTTTCGGTCTCTTAACACCATCTTCATCTGCCAATTGATTACACCCAAATGCCGATTGACGTAGTTGACGTTGAAATCTATTCAATTCTACCGATCGATAGGCGCGAGGCACCGGGAATGTGGGAACGATGCCTCGACCGGTGACCAATTCCGCATAGTTGGTGCGCGTGAATATGATTGGACAAAGAACTATGTCTTCGTAAGGAAATGCATTACCAAATGAATAATTTGTAGTCGATGCATCCGGCCGAGGACGATTTTCGTCGGATGGTGATATTTTTGAATCCACATCACTTGCAGTACTGGAACTTTCATCACCTGATCGCGTCGCTCGTTCACACGATGATATATCTCTCAAGTATACGGGCGCACACTCGCAAAAGGATTCAACGAGTAAAGGAACCAAATAGGGATGGATCTGAATAAAACGCGCCACAGACGTAGGTAGAGCAGCCGCTGCTGTGTGCCAATGGGAACTGATCGTGTTGCCCTCCGGTGATGACTGTTTTGGCTTTCTCGAACAGGAGTAATCAGTGCAATCGATTCTATGCTGAATTGCACGTTGCACCGCATCAAGGTGTAAAGTCAATGATCTCTCTGTATTTTTTTGGATGGAGGTCATCAAAATACAAAGAGCATCTTTTCGAGACAATTCCTTCCCAGACTCCGCCGACGACGATGTTGGACCCTTTTGCGATGGAGGAATCAGAATTACCATCCCATTCACAATCCAGCATCGATTTCGACATCCCTTCGGTCCGCCAACGCCGCCGTGCAATTCATCATCATCAACCCATGCCGGTAAGTATTCTGCTGCCTCAATCAACAATATATGACCGTCGCTCATATCCCAGCATTCGATAGCACATGATAAATTGTTGTTGGAAAGTGCGGATGAGATTTTTAGAGCGAGCGATACGCAGCGCCACATATCATTTACGTCGTTATTATAATTGCAGACGGCTCGCAAATGTGGCTGTTGTTGGATTGGATTCTCCTTTATCTCGATTCTCCCATTCTCTCGTTGACGATCTTCGTCTATGTTATCATTCAATATATTTTCATCGGTCTGGGTGGGTGACTGCGATTGCCATAGATCGTCTCCATCAACGCCATCCGCAGCGTTGTTGAATTTTTCATCTGAGTGGACATCGCAGTGAACACCAAAGATCGGACCATCGCCTCCAGAACTCCAAGGATAATATTTTGTTTGCGGGTCATGAAGTTTGCCATTATCTTTGCTCAAAGGCGAAGAGGATCGTCTCATTATATCGTTGGCAACGGTGCACGCCTGACAGAGCCGCTTGTAAAGACGCGCCCTCTTCTTGACATCTTGGTAGTCTTGAGTGAGATGTAGAAGATCGTCTTCGGAATCGATGAGATACAGCGAAAGCACGAGAGTGCTGCCGTTGCTGCTTCTGCCATCGAATTGTTGGCCAACTCCGAAAGCATCGTTGTGCTCGTAATCTGTAGATGATTGCGGGATCATTTTGCTTCCGGAGCTGTGTTTGCTTCCCTACCCTCGAAGAGAAATCATCGTCCTGCCAACATAGAACTTGAACATGGGCTGAGTAGACCCAACAATTATTATGTTGTTGTGGCTTGTGGACGAGGAGTTGGGCGGGAACCAACCCGCCATCTTTCGAAAGATTTTTATCTTTTTTTGCCGCGGCCGGATGACGGCCGGATCGAGGCGCTCGCTCCACGCCGTTCCGCCGAGACCCGAGGAGACCCGCGGCCGCCAAACTCGTTCCGTTACCGTATCACCCCCACTCCATCTCCATCCCTAATGATCCCATCCTCATCGAGACAACGCCATGAACTCCTCGCATGAAAATCTCTACGACAAACTGAACAACGTCCATGCCTCCCTCCGCAAGGAGAAGGAGGATGCCCACCGTACGAAGCAACTCGCGGAACAACGTTTGCAGCTCNACGACAAACTGAACAACGTCCATGCCTCCCTCCGCAAGGAGAAGGAGGATGCCCACCGTACGAAGCAACTCGCGGAACAACGTCTGCAGCTCGCACGGGCCGATCGCGAAGCTGCGGAGAAGCGGGGGGTCGAGACTCGAACTCAGCTACAACAATTGAAGAAAAGGACGATGGAAATGAAGGCTTCGAATTCCGACCTGGAAAATGAGAATAAGCAATTGGAGAAGGAGGTATGTTGCGTTCGTGTAGTACTAGGTTTAGGGCTTCGGCTTGGCGCAATTCATTCGCTCATTCCAAAATTCGTCATCAATAATCTTCATTCAGCACAATTTTCAACATTCTGAACTTCAAAGTAAGAAAGAAAAACTCAACCGTCTCGAGGACAAGCGTGCCAAGGAGGCTAATGACCGCAATTCTTCGGTGGCTGCGGCCCGTGAAATGCTACGTCGACTTCGTGACAATGCATCGAACAATGACTCCTCCTCCACCACCACCAACACGACCCACGCGAGCTGGACTAGAATGTACTCCAACTTATCCTCCGAGGAGATGAAGAAAAGGCTGCAACATACCATGGAAGTGGACGGGGAAGAGCAGTTGTTGCGTGCACTTCCGGAGTTGGTTATGATTCGTAAATCGCAAAAAGTTGAGGAGGTCAAGGATTTGGAAATGAAGAATGCATCGATGCGAAGGATTGTTGCCGGATATCAAAATCTACTTGGTATCGAGTCTACTTCTATGGGATCTACTGGTGGACAGGAGATGTCTAGTTCTGTATTACTACAGTGATGATATTATCAAGGGACGTATGGTGTACGATACAGACTTGGAATCTGCATTGATGACAATAAATAATGGATACATCCTATTGTAAGAGTTTTATAGCCTAATATACAACTTGTAGTTCACATACTTCAGAGTACAAAGAAGATCGCCCAACAATGTTTTCTAAAGCCGCGTTTGATCCCGAAACAAACAATGAAAGAATCTTGTTACGTAATATGATAGTTCAGTAAAACTAACGACCATCAAGAATGGTTATTTCCCTCACGTTCTGGTTCAGGATGGGACGAAAGATAAAGAAAAATTTGCAGGAGAGGTCCCTTGCACTTAAAATAGGAATATGAACATAAAAGTGCAGCTAAAAGGACGTCCTACAAGATTCTTTCATCAAGACCACGTGAGTAAACCATTCCAGAAGGCGTCGTCATCAAAAGAGAAGGTTGATTTCGTCTCCTCGTCATCGAGGGCAGTAGTCGCAATGGCTTCCATCGCACATCCACCATATGTCTTGGTGGAGTTGCCGAAGACAACAACGGCCTTGGAGATAGCATAATCCTTGCGATGTTGTTCCTGCTTGGGAGACCCTAATTGTGGGTTGGATAAATGATAATTTCCTTCTCTGCCACCCTCCAGGTTGGGAGAGGAAGGCGAGCTGCCTCCCAAATTCTCCAACGGCTCTTCGACAGTCGTTGTCCACAAACTTCTCGGCCTCCCTCCGGAAGCGAAGCTCGTCGGCTCGAGAGTAATACAACGCCGACACATCCTTACGCAGAGTTCGAGGACGCGTGTAGCAGGACGCAACCAGATCCTCTGCCCATCGGACTCGAAGACCTCCCGATGGGAGTGGATGTTCTGACTCCGCCGCTGCTTGACGCGAGGCGAAGCCAGCAGACGAGGCTGGTGTCCCCCCCGGGGAGATTGTCCGCGGTGACTTGGAGCTAGACTCTCCCCCCGCCGGTAAACTCCCCGGACTAGCTGAGGTAGAATGGTGGGGAGGGGATGGAGTCCGAGAGCGACTTCTTGAAGGAGTAGCATGACTTGGGCGGAAGCGCGGCGGTGAACCGCATGCAGGCGATGATACCTTCTTTCCCTCAACGCATGGCTGATCCGGCCCTTCCAGATTTGACTTCTCCCGGCTCTTGAGATAGGATGCTGCCGCTCCCCGATAGGAGCGGAGGCTTTGGGTTGAATAGTCGCGAGTATTGGGTGTTGGGAGTGGGGCGGTCATCGTGTTTAGGATATTATTGAAAGAGGAGTTCGCTTCCTCGTTCCTGTAGTGTCGCAGGTTCAGGGTGGTTTGTGGGCAAAAATGAAGGGACATGGTGCATGTCAAAAAAAGTTCTGTTCAAGGGGGTACACATAATAAAAGCAAACTCACTATTTTTTACTATCGCTCACCAAAGTTTCACAAGGGGTACACCTAGTTACAACGAAAGCAATACTGACGGTGACTTTGGAGAAAAACTGATTAATGACAAACCCCTACGGAAGCAGGCTTTTTGGAAAGTAGTTGGAAAGTGCCCCCCCGCCGTCCGTAGAAGCCTGCGATTCATGGTTGGTTCCCGAATGTCTGTGCAGTTTACTTATTTGTTGCCTCTGTTTTCGCTGCTTCGAAAGGAATTCAATACCTTCTACGGAGGATTTCCAGAAGGGCTGGGTGGTGGAGAAAAGTCGCTCGTTCACCGTTGAGCTTTTCTGTCGAAATCTCAAATCTCATGTCTGGCCTGCGCTTCCTCCATCCTCTCTCTCTTCTCTAAAAAATCGAGTCGGATTTTTGAATTGCATTTTCTGTCTCACCTTTTTGTCGGCCTTCCTTTCTCACGGCGCTGTCATGGGCGCCTCTTTCGGGCAGAACACGAGAAAGGGAAAGGTATCACACAAAAACACGAGCCCCTTTCCAATTCCAATGCTCGGTCGGAGACTCTTTGTGCTTTGACATGACTGACGACCACCACCTCCTCCGTAACACCACCACACTGACTCCAATTCCATCCACCAATCCAACCAACAGGAAAAGTCTTACGTGAAGGGCGGCAATTTCATTGGGCGTATCCTTGAATCCTTTTTTTGAGTTTGCGATTAGTCGAGTTTCTCCTCCGTGGATAACAATAATAGGGGCAAGAGGCATCAGGCATCATGGACGAATCGATCGATGGCGGTGACTACGTAGGGCCGGCCTACAAATTCCCAGATTCGGTGGAAAATTTCAAACTGCTACCCAGGTTTGGCCATGGATCCGACATCACCGTCGTCTTCTCTTCGAATCGAGACGATCAATTAGATTATGCAGCCGGTCTCGTCAAACTATTCTTGTTTCTTATCATGTTTTTCGTGTTCTGGACAGTGATGATAGTCACATTCAAAGTGATGGGACCAGCGAATGCTGGCTTCTTATCAGGTTACCAGTTTGTTGTGCCCGATCCGGTCGATGACGAGAAGAAAATAGGAAAAAGGTAAGCTATTGCAATCATCTGAATAGTTATGTAATGACATGCATAGTTTGCTAAAATGTTGCTGTTTCGTGTCTTACTTGTGACACCAGGCCATTCCGAGTGAGAGTGGTGTTCCTCATAGCGACAGCATTTCTGATGCTGTTTACATTTTTGCTCGTCGGGATGGGTCTGACAAACGTCAACAAGGCAACTGGAAGCATGGCTCAAAATCTGTCGGTAAGTCGAGCGTTGTAGATACGTTCCTACATTGTTTATTTTTAGCTCATTCACGTACTTCGCTATGAATTGGCCGTATTCTTACGTCTGCAGAAAGCGAACACCATGCTAGCAGAGGCAGCAGAGATTGCTGGAAAACTCGGAGTAGTGGGAAATAATGCAGAACAAATAAGAGATGATGCAGTTGCTGAACTAGCAAACATTTGTCCAGCGAATCCTGATATTGCCGATATGGCAGGTATTGACATCAATGGCATCGCAGGGCAAGCACAATCAGACTTGACCATGCTGGCCAACTTCATTAAAGATGGATTGGCCATATTTTACAAAAATCTTCGCCTTTTTCGCGGATACATGAAGGATGCTAATAAGGTTGTTGTTAAGATCGATTTTTGGGATTGGCACACGAAGCTACTATTCTCAGGGTTGTTCATCCTTCCATCCTTATTAGCATTTGGAGTCGGTCTAGCGATGTTGAATTTGGATATCAAATTCTACCAGAAGTCTCTCACGTATGTATTCATACCACTATTCACGATCTCCATCGTTGTGTCCTATATTATTTGCTGCGCAATGTTACCCTTCGCCGCGGCAACTGCAGATGCCTGCTCTGGTGGAGGTGATATTCGTGGAGGGCCTGATGATACAGTTCTAACCATATACCGAAATTTCATGGGAGACGACACTGGCGTGTTTTTGAACTTGCTTGGGTATTACACTCAACGATGCGATGCAGAGTACTACCCATTTGACTTTCTCGGCATCTACTTGAGTGATCTTGAGAAGGCGATTTCATCTACCGACACTGCTGCTAGCGCTATAAGTGGTAACCAGGTGTTACTTGAAGAGCAATGCGGTAAAACATTCGACAGTGCCCTAAGCCTTGTTAAAGAGATGAATCGCAATCTACTGGTTCTACAAAAACAGGTGGACAAGTCTCTTGAATTGGTCAAGTGTGAAGAAATAAACGATCTTTACGTCAAAACTATCCACAACACTGCTTGCACCTTCTCAGTTGATGCAATGGCCTGGATCTTTGCGTCGACTCTGATTATTTCAGTGTGTGGTTTAATAATGATCATGCTCCGCTCTGCTTGTTATCCTGCGGAATATTTAGACCTTAGCGATGAATGGCGTACTAAGCCAACACAGACTCAAAGTGGATCACAGGACTCGGATGAGGAAATTGCAAATGAAGATTCTGGTAAAAGGCAACGTAAGGGCTGGTGGTAATGTAAGAATCATGCCTGGAATTGGCGGTGTTCGTTGGAGAGACCGCTGATTGATGAGAAAATTTGCGTCGTCGCTCTGGACACGAAATCTGTAGCTCTAGGGCAACAGCTCATGTCGTGGCCTCAATTTGTTCTGTACCTTGTTGAATAATTGATGAATAAAATGAACATTTAGAATTAATCAACCATTCTCTCTTGGAGTATCTACATATTTTATGGTGTATCGTAATTATCGTTGTATGGGACACATTTAAGACTGTCCCAGCAAAAACAGCCCATTTGTTGTTTTGGCGGGAAGAAAAAACGCACGAAAACCGCCGATTTTGTGACGATTTTTGAGTACGTAGAAATCGTAAGAAAATAGAGTTAGACAAAATCGCTCTTCGCATTCGTTTGTACAGAGGAGTTAATATTTCGCATCCTCGATAGTTTTTGGTTTCGCGTAAAAACAGCAAAAATTGACCAAATAGTGAGCGGAGAGGTGCGCGGTCTGTCTGGCTTTTTTTTATTTCCCGCCAAATTACAAATGGGCAGTTTTTGCTGGGACAGTCTTAGATGTTCTTCTTTTCACCTCCAACTTCTTCCTTCTTCTCTTCCTTTTTCTTATTGCCGCCACCCTTCTTTCCCTTCTGTCCAGACACAGCTCCTTTGCTCGCGGCAGTCGCTGGTTGCTTTTGCTCGTCATACTTGTTGAGTAGGGCTAGAGCATTGCTCCTAGTGGCTGGGTATTCATCTCTCGTTGCTATGAACGCCTCAAGTAGATAATTCTTCACCGCATCATGCGTGGGAATTGGGCTGCTGTTGACAATCATTAAGTATGCTAGCAATCTCTCCTTAGAGTCGCTATGCATGGTCTCCTGCTCGGTTGCCGTCAGTGTGTCGTAATCTCCCCATCCTTGAGTCTCGCAACAGTATAATTTGAAAGTTGTTGAATCGTACCCTGATTGATTCCGCTTTTTCGTACCACTGAGCATTGGACTGGTTATTCTGCTGCTTAAGAGTCAGAACCGCTAATAGATTGTCGACGAGGTTGTTTGACGGATACTCATCCCCCGTCTGCTTCATCACGACCTTCTCTATCAGTGCGCAGAGCTCCAGTGGTTTTTGGTTTTTGTTAATGTTTTCCCATTGCAAATCATCATGTAGCTTGTCTTGTAAGCGTTGTGAGCACTGTCCAATTATGATGGTGAATGCCTCCACTTTATTGCAATAGGACTTTTCTTTTTGTTTCCACTCTCCTTTCTCTTCTTTGGTGAGTGGTACCTGGACTTCGATTGTCAGGTCGTACTCTGCTTGGAGTATTTTGTTGCTCACATCTAGCTTCTGCTCATCGAGCGTATCGATTATTTTTGCGTCGATTGTTGCATCGATATTGGATTGGATACGGGCAAGTTTCCTGTGGAGCCTTGCAATGTTGTTGTTCTGCTGCACCCTTATCATTGTCTTGTAAGCGGGCTTCCTTGCTGTTGCCGTTGCAGGGTAGTCTGGTAAGGGGGCGACAAACTCTTTCTTTGTCTCGAGTTCTCCCATGATATCTCCACCATATAGGCTACCAATGTACTGTGCTATCTTGATCTAAGTCGTGCGCATGAGGTCTGCGGACGATCTCTCCCCTAGATCAAAGATGTTGCCCTCCAATTCCTTGTTGAGTCCAGTCTTAGTGGGTCTCATTCTGGATCCACCACGGTCTCCCCTGCCGCCGCGTCCACTGTTGTTGCTGTCGCCACGGCCGGCATTGCCCCCTCGGCCTCCTTTCCCTCTTCCAGCCATCTGTGCTGGAGATCGCTTGTCTGTGAATTCGTTGACAAAATAATGTTGGGGAACCCCCCGGTTCAGCGGTCGCGTTTTCAAGCACACCTAGTACTAAGATTAGAGTAGATCCAATTAATCCAATTAGATGATTATCTTGTCGAAGTGAGCTTGGGAGTTCCATGCTGATTGCATATACATACACTCATCTGCATGTATATACCTCTACCGTATGTACGTCTTCCAACAGTTTCTTTGGGAATAGGGTTTGTGGGTAAGTAGGGAATCCTGGCCCAGACTACCAGGTACCTTAGTTTAGACTCAGAACTGTGAAATACTTAAGGGGATTATATTCGAATAGCGGAATAGCTGAATAGCCAAAATTGATGCCACCTCAATCTTTTTTTCTCGTAATTTTTTTATCCCCCTGTCCGACACCTAAAAAATTGAGGGATAGCCAAATTTGATGCCACCTCAATCGTGTTTTCTCGTAATTTTTTTATCCCCCTGTCCGACACCTAAAAAATTGATTATATTCGTCGGAATGGCTGGATAGGGGGGATAGAATTGGATTATGAGCTCCAAAATCAATCCCTCTATCCCTTCCCATCCTATCCCAACGGCGGGGAAGAGGGGTCTATCCCAACCAAATGAATAGACCCGACGGGATAGGGGGATAGACCAAAAATACACATGTGGAAGGATATCATTGATCTTTCATGACGATAATATCACATAAATGCACCCTCTCCCTCTGCACCAATCTCCCCTCGTTGCCTCCTGTCAACCACCTTCTTCCACAAGCTTTTTAATTCTACATTATGGACTGCAGTTACAGATCCATCATACACGCCAAGCTTGAGTCTGAGATTTTCTCCAAGCATCACATTCATCTCATGTGATGCAAGGTACAGCGAGAATTATTTTCCAACATCAAATATCTCCAAAACATTCGTTTGTTCACCTTGAATTGATGGGAATCCTTCAACCCAGTGACCGGAGAGATGGAGATAACAGAGGAAGACAACTATGATTACAAGGATATTGAACCTACTCCTCAGAACAAGAAGAGGAAGATACACGTGCACCGCTCATATCACTACAAAATTGGTGATTATGAGTCATCAACTGTCTTGAGCCGGATGATGCCCTGAAGGTGATGAGACACTAATGCAATGAGAAATGCAATTTGAGTCGAGATGGAAATTATGAGCTTTATTTTAGTGCTAGAA
>JALLBB010002123.1:0-12656 GCA_036939735.1 Discostella stelligera
TCTCGTTAACATCTCATGGGGATGGTCCCTTGCCACCCCATCTTAAACTCCATCTAAATGACTTGGCGGAGAGACTGATGGATCATTTACGTGATGGTTTGCAAGATACAAACCCAATGAGTGTTTCTGCCCACCACATCACCGCCTCTACTCATCGCACCGCCGCCTCTGATATGGTGCCTGTGACCTCTTCGCCTCCGGTGTCACACATACAGGGGTATTGTGTCAATGTCGCTCGCGCCGGCTTGTCAGTCACACGAGCGCCGCCAGTCCCGAAACATACAGCGGCACGACGAGGTACTTCACGCACATGCCGTCCCTCTTTTGATGGTACCTGTGATGCATGCGGTAAATGGGGCCATCAAGCAGTGACGTGTGATGCTCTGGGTATGGCTGTGTACCTCAGGAAATACTCGGCCAATCGGTCCAACCAAGCTCAAATCCAGGAAGCAGAACAGCATTGGATGGAAAAGAACAAACAGTGGGTGTCCACAGACACAACCCCTCGGAGAATTTTGGCTCGGTATTGCGCGGTTGTGGATGTGCCTATCGACCAGTTAGATTCAGAGTTGGACTGGGACTTACTATACACCTCTCCAGACTTGAGCTCAGATGACGAAGTCCCGTGCTCTCCATTTCTGGAGGATGGTGTTACTTGCAATCGAGTTGAAACCATACTTCCGGAGCCGGCTGCCTGGTTTAACACACACGCCATGACGCCTTCCATCTCTGAATCCACATGGTACCCTCAATCATTCAGGGTTGGAGCTTCTCCGCTGGTTCCAAGAGATTCTCTCCTGGATTGTCTCTCAATCACATCCTCGGACTTTGTCGGGGAGATGGATTTTACTACGGCTTGCCAATTGCTCCCACAGCAGGATACGGCCCCTATGTCACCGCTCAGAGACTGGTTACCGTCAGATGGGGATCATGGGCATCTTGACCTACCCATCCATGCTGCACTCACTACCCATGTTCCTTTTGTTCAGTGGGACTTTACTGATCAGTTGCTTGTGCATGAGCCTATCTCCCCTCGGCCAGTCTTCTCTTCGGCTGTGTGCTCGACGGTGAACATTATCACTCTGGCTGATACAGGTAGTAACGTCTGCCTCACCAACAATCTATCTCTCTTGGAAGATGTTCGAGATATACCTCCGAGTCCACTTGATGTGGCTATTACATCTACATCACCACTCCCAGCTACATCTATGTGTACCAAGATGGGGTATATCCCTTTCACATTCAGAGATGGGACAATTCACAAGCAGGCTTTTCTCTACAACTCTGCAGCGTCCGAGACAATTCTTTCTCCGGAACACATCACCAAGTCCTCACCTCATATATCTACGTGGCTTCAGGGTGGTAGTAATGATGGATCGGGGGTCAGGGGATGGCTTCCTCCTATTCTACGGGTTGGACACATCGACCATAGTTATGTCTCTTCCTCTCATTCGTCGCAATGGTTTGTATTATCACTCCCTCCACGGTCCACATGCTCCTACACAATCTTCCTTGCCAACTGGTCCACAAGTCCACAAACTCAGCCGCCCTGTGTCAGATGTTGAACATTTGACATCTGAACTCTGGGCCGCTCGTTTGGGTTATTGCGGGGCTCAGCAACTCTCCGTGATTCCAGCACATTCACTGGGAACTCCTCCTCGTTTCCACTGTCATCCCTTCCGTTTCCTTGATGTCAAGGAGGACGCTAAGATCCAACGCCAACCAAAGGGTCTACGCGAAAAGGAGATACTCAACAATGGAGAGCAATTTCATATGGATTTTGGGTTCATGCGCGCCAGTTCTGCAGACTATGGCCTCACCCCCCCCCGTAATCCGGAAGATAGAGTAGTATCATCCTTTGACGGCTTTAACAGTTACCTTCTCGTCGTTGATAAGAAATCGAAATGTGGCTGGATTTTCCTCCGGAAATCAAAGGATCCTCCAGTGGATCTCATCGACCTCTTCCTCAAACAACATGGTCTTCGTTCGGGAGGTATAATTCGGTGTGATCAAGGGGGAGAACTAGCCCGCAGTGCAGTATTCCGAGAAATGGCCCTGTCGATTCATCTATATATTGTTGAGCCTACAGGTGCCGACAGCCCATCACAAAATGGAGGTGCTGAACGGTGGAATGGCTCTCTCGCCGTCACCGTGCGTGCATTACTCTATGGGGCTGGTCTCCCACCACAATACTGGTCTGCTGCTCTCCTCCATGCTATGTACCTCCATAATCGACGAGTTCACGTCACGACACGAATGACCCCATATGAAGCCTGGTTTGGAGTCAAACCTGACTTGTCCCGCCTTCGTGTATTCGGCTCACGGGTAAGTGTTAAACGGTCTGGAGACCGATCCGCTAAGTTGGATCGGCATGCTTTCCATGGTATCTTCATTGGATATTCTGCAACGGACCACAATATTCGGTACATTGACATTGATAGTGGGGTGGTCAAAGTTTGTCACCACGCAGTGTTTGATGAGGCATGGTATACTCAACAAACCCGCCCTCCAACGGCGCAGCATCTGTATACGCTTGGACTAACCTCTTCCTCCCCTGAGTCGCCTCCTTCCGATCTCAAGGGTCCCACCACTCCAACCACCCCTACACCATGCCCTGCCTCTTTGCGCGTCAATGGTGATGCTAAAGTGGTTCATGACTTCAACATTACACATAAGGACCTTGCGCAGGTGTACTTCTCCCCATCGCCATACAATGCTGCATTCGAAGAGCATTTAGACAAGAGGTGTTTACTTCCATCCTCCCTCACACGTGATCCCTTGGGCGGCCTCGTCATGACAAACAAAGATGGTCGTTTGTTCCTCCTTAACATCAAGGACAGCACGCCATTTGCCCAACTCCCTCGATGGCGCTCCCGCCTCAGAGGAGCTTGGTTAATCCAAATTGATGATGTTCTCATCACCCATGACACTGACATCGTGGATGCATTGGTGTCATCAGCAACTAAACCTGGGTCCCAGTGCACTTTGCTCTTTTCTCATTCGGCGGTGCGATCTGGGTTAACAACTGATGGCATTCCTCAAATTACAATTGACCAAATGAATCCGGGATATCGTCGAGGTTATCAGGTCCCTTCTGATATGGTGCCCCCAGTCCCAACCTCTCTTCCATATCGTGTCATTCATGACTCGGACTCAACCTCCTTAGTCTCCAATGCCACCCGCCTCACGCGTGGCAAACTTATGAAACAAGACGACTGGGACGAATGGAGTACCGCCGAAAAATTACAGTGGGATCAATATGATACCCAGGGTATGCTAGGGACTCCTTGTCCGCTACCTCCGGGCCTTCAATGGTTTAATATAGTGTGGCAATACGATATTAAACCCGATGGTCGCAAGAAAGCTCGTGCTACTTGTGACGGTTCAACCCAGGGTTCTGCAGTTCGTGTCTTGGACCATACGTATGCAGGAACCCCCGACCATGTTGGGCAGCGTGTCTTTGTGGGGACATGTGCCGCCGAGAACTATATTATATATGGTGGGGATGCTTCGAATGCATTTGCAGAGGCCGGGCCCCCACGTCAAGGTATCAATCTACGTATTGACTCTTCTTTCCGTGAATGGTGGCTGTCGAAGGGTCGTCCTCCAATCCCAGATAATTGGGTTGTTCCTCTCTTGTCTGCAATGCAGGGCCACCCAGAATCTCCACGCCTTTGGGAGAGACACATCGACAAAATTCTACGCTCTATTGGCCTGGTCCCCACAACACACGAACCATGTTTGTATTCTGGGGTCATAGATACCAATCGAGTACTCCTGCTCCGGCAGGTTGATGATTTCGCAGTAGGTGCTCAGACGGCGGCAACATGTGATCACGTCTTTGATCTTATGGATCGCCATCTTAAAATCCCGTTAAAGCGGTTGGGCCTCGTTACGTTGTACAATGGGGTTAACATTGACCAAACACGTCATTACATCAAAATTTTGTGCCAATCTTATATTGAAAAGATTAGTGACAAACACCTGGCCACTTGGATGAATGTTTTCCAAATCCCAACCATTGGTCCTACACCACTTCCTACTACTTCGGGGTTTATGAAAACCTTCCTTTCGGCCGTGGGACAAGCCACTGATCAAAAAGCGCTTGAAACCCGAATGCGCCTATCATACCGCAGTGGGGTGGGTGAACTAATCTATGCCCTTGTTACCTGCCGCCCGGACATTTCTCATGCGGTGGTTCGATGTGCGCAGAATTGCATTACTCCCCATGAGATACACTTCCACGCAGTCAAACATATCCTGAAATACTTGTACTTGACAAAATCAGATGGTTTATATTTTTGGCGAGTTACCCCCAATGACCTACTTCCTGACACCGGACCCCCGCTGTTGGCAAGTACAGCTCATGACCTCCTGATGGATGGTTGCCCGGATCACCCGTGTACCTCCCTTCATGGATATGTTGATTCGGATTGGGCAACTTGTCTCAAAACACGTCGTTCCATGACGGGTGTGTGCAGTTGCTTTGCTGGAGGCACAATTGCGTACAAAACTAAGCTCCAAACTACTGTTGCTCAGTCTTCCACTGAAGCAGAATTCATGGGGCCTTCGGATTTTGGAAAGATAATGTTATACATCCGTAGCATTTTGTGGGACCTCAGCCTTCCCCAAGAATCAGCATCATTCCTTTTTGAGGATAATGACACATGCACTGCCATGGCAAGGCACAAAAACCTATGCCTCGAACTCGCCATATGGACATCAAGTTCCATGCTTTATGTGAATGGGTTGAACTTGACCTGATTAAATTGGAACGTATTGATACGACTATTAATATGGCTGATCACTTCACAAAAGTTCTCACCCCAGTCCTTTTTCGTTGCCATACAGATTATATAATGGACAGGGTTCCACCAGGGTATTCTGAGTGCAATCCATTGTTTCATCTGTCAAATAAGAGCGGTAGCACCATGGATGCTGCTCATATGCCTCCGGTGGCACACCGGTTATGTGGCATTTGGATGACTATTATGCGGTCATCACACAATTAACACAGTGACATGGAGGTTTTTATCGGAATGTCACACTTTCTCCTTTTCCTCTGCTTCGCTGTCTTAGGCCCGTCCTCTCAACCCCATTTTTTTCATTTTTCGACAAGATTTTGCGACAAGATGACCCCTATGACTCCAAAATGACCCTAAAAATCTTGTCAGCAGAATATTGTCAAAAATATTGCCGAAACCTCTTCCAAAACAGGGGGGTCTCGAGGGAGGTTTTTTTGACAATATTTTCCCTGACAATAGAATTTCCTGACCGTCAAGGACAACGATGATACCAACAAATAAACAACAATCAACAATTTTTACAATGTGGGAAAGAGAGAGAGACGCCGCCGCCGCCGCTGTCGGCCGTCGCTGCCGTCGCTGCCACCGCCAACAAATAAACAACAATCAACTTTTTTATAATGGGAAAGAGAGAGAGTGAGAGAGAGAGACGCTGCCGCCGGTACCAAATAAACAACAATCAAATATTTTTTTACAATGGGAAACAGAGACGCTGCCGCCGTTGCATAATTGCACGGTAGCAAATAAACCAATCGAAAATTTTTTACAATGGGAAACAGAGACACCGCCGCAATTTGCAATTGCACAATTCTTGCAAACGCTCGAATTGTGGGGGGGTGTCACAAGTAGCGTACGTAATATTACTTAGCTCACTTCTTCGAGCTAGCCAATACTGACAGGAGCTAGTCAGTTTTGGAATAGATTAAGACAGATCAGTCACAGTGCGACACTAATCTCTAATCTTCAACAAATCATGAGGTAATAGAATACTAGAGCGAGGTATTCCAAACTCCAAAATAAAAAATAATAGTATGCCCACGGTGCCAGGACACTGAGAATCACACAGAATCGAATCACCTCTGGCTCTCTGTGCGAGTCTTCGTCCTTCGTTTGGATTTTTGATGATGAGCAGCGGCGGCAACGGCGATGAGGATGATCAACGACGACGATGACGACGACGGCGCCTGAGCCCAAGGAAGAAGATCTTGACAACATCATCATCCGAAGCGATGAGCGCGTGGCAGCATCTCAGTTATTGGTGTCTTCTGACAGCGGCAATGGTGGCGGCGACGACGACAACCTATCTAATAGTGATGATGAGTGGAATGGTAGAGGTAGTTGTCAACACCTAGAAATCAGTGATGATGCTTCTTCCCCTCCCCCTCCTCTGCCAATATCACAAATTGCTGCTGCACTCGAAGAAGATAGAGAGTGCGCAGAGCAGCCTGATGCCAAACGAGGGAGTAGTGAGCTAGAAGTTATCGAAGACTATCAAGAGGACGAAAATGATAACCACGCTCTCATTCCAATACAGCAGCAACTCGCGGCTACAAAATCAGAAGAATATAGTAGGCTAGAGATCATTGGCGATGACAAAGATTCTGAGGAATACATCAACGCTCCCGTTCCAATAGGACAGCAACACACGAAAGAAAATAAGGACAAGAATGTCAACGGAAAGACGATGGAAACTCCCCGCTCCGCCGCTGATGCCGATGCTAGTTATGCATCATCAATACCTACCAGTGCTTTGTCACCCGATGCTAGCGTCAGCGTTGATAGAATGGCAGTAACCTCATTCATCCCATCCTCCTCCTCCTTTCGTCTGATAACGATCGATGACGATGAAGACAGTGAACAAAATGAAATAGGTGGTATATCGGGCAATGCACGAATTTCTAGTTCGTCCTCCTCCCTTCCCATCGTACAGGCAGCTTTATTTGATGACAATATTTACGATGCCGTGGTTATGAGAGATACTACCATTCGTCCTTTCAAGTATGCCGTTGGCTGTTTCGTGTTGGTAATTGTGGTAGTTGTATCGGCTGTGGTAGTGGTGTTCCAACGAAACACTGGAAACGAAAACGAGGTAGGAGGAAAACTATTCATGTCTGACCTCGACAAACCAAACAGAACCGCCACTTTCACTCCCCATCGAGGTATGTGTTTCACCAATCGCACAGAGCTCGTCACGGCAATCGATCAATACACCGATCAAGACTGCTCCAACGATGGCGGATGTGAGGTTGGGCGAATGTATGGTTGGCCGATGAACTTATGGTGTGTAACAAAAATAAATGACATGAACGGATTGTTCAGCGGACGAACTTCCTTGAACGAAAACATTTCTGACTGGGATGTCGGCTCGGTCACCAACATGAGTTACATGTTCCGTGGCGCAATCGCCTTTAATGGTGACTTGTCCGATTGGGATGTAAGCTCCGTCACCGACATGAGTAACATGTTTGATTCTGCCTACAGCTTTAATGGTGACTTGTCAAAGTGGAATGTCAGCTCCGTCACTGACATGTCGTCAATGTTCTATGGTGCCGCATTATTTAATGGTGACTTGTCAACCTGGGATGTGAGCTCCGTTAATGACATGAATTACATGTTCTACACTGCCTTTGATTTCAATAACAACTTGTCGAGTTGGGATGTCAGCTCCGTCACTGACATGAACGGGATGTTCTTTAGCGCCACTGCATTTAATGGAGACTTGTCTGGCTGGGATGTCAGCTCTGTCAAAGACATGAATTACATGTTCTATGGTGCCACTGCATTTAACGGCGACTTGTCGAGTTGGGATGTCAGCTCCGTCACTGATGTGTCTTATATGTTCAATGGTGCCACTGCATTTAATAGCGACTTGTCAGGCTGGAATGTCAGCTCTGTTGTTACAATGAGTGAGATGTTCTATGAGGCCATTGCGTTTAATAGCATCTTGTTCAGCTGGGATGTCAGCTCCGTCAATGACATGCGTGGCATGTTTGTTCGTGCCAGTGCATTTAATAGTGACTTGTCTGGCTGGGATGTCAGCTCCGCCACTGACGTGTCTTACATGTTCAATGGTGCCACTGCATTTAATAACGACTTGTCAAGTTGGGACGTCAGCTCTGTCACAGACATGAAAGCCATGTTTGCTGGTGCCACTCGATTTAATGGTGACTTGTCACATTGGATCGTCGGCTCTGTTAGGGACATGTCTTGGATGTTCAATCGCGCCACGTCATTTAATGGCAACTTGTCGAGTTGGGATGTCAGCTCTGTTGTTACAATGAGTGAGATGTTCTATGAGGCCACTGCATTTAATGGCAACTTGTCCAGTTGGGATGTCAGTTCTGTCACTTACATGACTGACATGTTCAATGGTGCCACTAAATTTAATGGTGACTTGTCAAGTTGGGACGTCAGCTCCGTCACTAGCATGAAAAGCATGTTTGCTAATGCCACTGGATTTAATAGCGACTTATCAACTTGGGATGTCAGCTCCGTCACTGAAATGAATGGGATGTTCCAAGGCGCCATTGAATTTAATGGTAACTTGTCTAGTTGGGATGTCAGCTCCGTCAATAACATGACTGAGATGTTTTACAATGCTATATCATTTAACCAAGATCTCTGTGATTGGGAAGACAAATTTCTTTACAGTTTTGCATCCAATATCTTTGCTGAATCTGGATGTGCGTTTCAGAATCAGCCATCATTTGATCAAAGAGGACCGTTTTGTGCATCTATGTCTTGTCCCAATGCCAGTGTTAGTTAAAGTACTGGTAGTTCACATGGCTTGGAGGCATTTAAGCATCTTTTAAGTAGTTGCTCTTTAATGTTGGTAAAATCATGTTTTACCTAATAATGCTTATCATCCTCCAGAAAGAGAGCATAGAGCATGCCTTTTTGCATCCATACTGATGTGATGACTGATTTTTTCATGCGTCATAAATCAGTGGCACCACTGTTTGAATGCGTTCTCCCAGCCTAAGCCATTAGACCTGATGGGGTGTTCCGTATCATGGGGGGTCAGGTCAATGGTGTTAGTTCAGTTGGATGTCAAGATAAAAAGGTTGCAGACATATCGCGCATCATAGATAACTGGGATGTCCAAGGATGATGCCTTCAAGAGATTGGGATCAATTGGTAAGCGGTGAGAAACATGACATCATGGTTTCAATTTGACAGGAGAGAAGCCAAGACCATAACAGCTCACAATATTCACAACAATATAAATAAATAAATAAATAAATAAATAAATAACGTATTAAATTTATTCTAAACAAGGACTAAGACTAAGACACTATCTAAACAAGGACTAAGACTAAGACACAAGGTTCTTTTGGAACAATATAGCAGCCAAACAATAAGGAGGTGTGGCCCAGTTCACATGCAAGGAGCTAAGCCAATACACCAAGGAATCAGAACCAGACTTTCGAGGACTAGGAAGGTAGTGCTCTTGGTTAATTTATGCCCACCCCGTACACAAAACCAGACTAGTATCTGCCAACAATTTGTGCCCGGGTGCCTCCAACTATTTGAGAACAGTATAACAGCAGAACCTGACATACATTCAACAAAAGGGTTCAAACACCACACCAAGTAAAATGTTCATGCTTAATTTTCTTGCCATGGTCATTGAATGGAGAAGAGTGGGCAAACAGTTAATTATTGTTTGGGTGTGGCACACAAAAAACGATAGCTTAGCTCTTATGTTTGACTTTGATCTACTATTACTTCTCTGATTTTTTTGCATATTGAAGACCATTAAAAGATCTTTCCATTGATGTATTAAACGTCAATATCCTTTAATAACTTGTGGAGTTATGTAATTGGGAAAAATGTCTACCTATGAAATCAAAAATCACTTTTCATGTATCGGGTTTTGCTTTGGTACTTTTTAAATACCCCCCAAGCGCATTAGGCCTTCAACTACCATTTTTGTTTTTCCACATTCATTTTTGTCTTACCCTAGGTTGGTCATTTTTTGTTCTCCAGTAGCCCATCTCAGACATGTGTTGCATTGGAATACTTACATTATCCCATGTTTTTCAGGTAATATTTCAAGTACCCCTGGAATTTTGAGATCAATCTTTCAAATGCCCCTCTTGTTTCATACCCTCCAATTACTAACAGAGTTTTCCAATTACTCCCTCTCAAGGAAGAGAGAGAGAGTGTTATCATTAATACCTCATTATTTAGGCTTAATAATGGTTGTCAAAGTATTATTTAAGTTTATCCTCTCTCCAGCCCATCCTTATCCTCTCCCTGCGGTGGTGGCATCTCTCTTCCTTTCCTATTCTTTCTCACCACCTCTCCCTCTCTCACCCTGCAGCGGCGGCAGCATCTCTCTCCATCTCTCTCTACTTTTTGAAGTTGCATCTACATCGCACATCCAACTTCACACCAAATTTAACCATAAACCAGATTCTAGTTCCTACGTGCAGTCCTCAGTCCAATGACCTTATTACTAAACCATCCAATCCAATTACTCCATCCGATTGAGCCTCGTCGATTCAATACAGCCAGCCATTTTTTTTTCCAACAAGCAATCAGCTTCAATAGTGTCCCCCATCCGCGAACTTTTCTCACATTGGGCTCAATTCTGCCACCAGACAGCTAAGATCACAATTTCTGATCACGGCCATATAGACTAACAAATGCTGGACAGCTAAGATCACATCCTCTTGCTCTATGTCACATCCACTAACAAACTGTCACTACTCAGACAAACAGACTAGCCACCCTCTCATACTCCACCAGAACAATCCGATGCTCAAGGACACCAATGAATTCCCTCCTCTCCCTGACGCTTCTACCCAAACCCCTCCCGCTTGATCTAGAGGCTTACCAAAATCACCCATCCCTCCTCCGATCAACATGCTCAACAAATTCTGGGGGACAAAGACTCCCGCATCACCGCTAACCCCAATTGGCAGGCTTCGTTCATCCAAATCAGGCACACCCATATCATCCTCTTCACCCCTTGCCAACATCCAAATGGTGCTCATTGATCCCTTCAAAAAAAAGCCAACTCCATCCCACAAAAGCCCATCTCTGCTGGCGTCTCCTTGGGAACTTCAGAATCACTATTGTCACTGTCCACTCCTACCAAAACTCCCCCTCCTTTTGCTCTCAAACAACACAAGAGCGGTACACCTTCCACACTCAAAGCCCCACCCCCTCCCAAACACCCTCCTCTCGACTCGTATAAATTCAAAGCAATAATTGAGGTCAGCGTCAAGATTCCAAAAACTGACCAAGTATATCCAATGCTTTGCAAGAAAATGCTTGCCGGTCTTGCTTTCATTCAACATTTTGGGGACCCTACAGCCTCCATCCTACCTTGTGCCAGGTCTCCCCAAGACATACCAATCTACGACGAACCAACATTCCCTCTTGAGCAGTACACTACAGGAATGCACTTCTTTGCCTACCCAAATGAATACTCTCTCTATCCAAATAAACAGGACAGACGTATGGTCAGGCTTTCCACCAACATGGGGTTCAATGTTGATCCTCGCTCCTTCCTTCACATAATGAAAATTGGTCTGATGCGCATTGGCGCCACCCTCGAGGTCAAACTTGAACAAGCGCTGGACACCTGCTCAAAGATTGTATTCCTTGGCACACCACAGTCAATCAACAAAGCCTATGCAAAACAAGTCATGGACTTTCATCTTGTCCTGCTGGAGAAAGAGCTTATGGCTGAAGACCCCATCACATTCCCTCCTGCCATCCATGGAGGCCCATGGCCTTCCTATTCTATGGTAATCGAACAGCCCGGCAGCATGTACGAACAGCTGGGGAAAGGAATGTCCAGGGCACCACCCCCCGCGAGTGCCAATGTCTCCAACAACTATTGTATGACCGGCTAGCAGCACTAATCAAAGCGGCAAAAATGCATGGTATCTGGACTTGAGAGTCTGACAATGGACAATGCTACCCAGTTGAAGTGGTGGACTCGGAATCTTCCAAGCTTCAGAAAGAAAACTACAAAACAATGGTTGAAACTCACGCATCTGCTCTGCTCAGCCTTGGTAGCAGCACCTTCTCTGGAATGGTTGAAACTCACGCATCTGCTCAGCTTGGCCTTGGTAGCAGCACCTTCTCGAGAGTCAAGGATGATCGTATTGAACATCTGATTCAAAGCATGCCTGACCTGTCTGGTCCTTCTGAACCTGTCATGATATCCCTCCGTCATGTGCTCCGCAGGATGTGCTTCAAGGGAACTCCTCTCTGGGTATGCTTTATCCGCACGGATAAGAAGCAAGGCTGGGATATCTTCTATGATGGTCTCTGTCCCATCAGTGCCAGCTATGTACAAAAATTCCTCAAATGCCCAGTGGCGCAAATCATGTTTTGGCTTCTTAAGCAAGGATTTGATAAAGATAAGGTGGAATCATTTATCAAAGATTCCTTCAATCTTGAGCAACTCACACTATGCACCCAGGCAACATACAACAACAGCATCAAACCGGCACACCTCAAAACAAAGGAGGAAGACATGGATATTACCTCTGCATCTTGCCACAAAGGATCCATTGTTAACACAACACTCGGTCTCATGGAAGACCGCATCAAGATTCGTCAAGAACAACTTAAGGCAATGGTCTGCAAGCTCGGCAAATAACTCACGACCACTGAAGCCTGGGTTGCTGGTCCTCATGGATTCTCTCCTCCACACCTCACCACCATATGTATTGTTGTTGCATACTGCCATGGCAAATCCAAAACAAACAGGCATTAAGACTGATTATCAACAACATCTCCGCCTAATTCAGACTCTGCAACTCACATGTACTCCTACCAACTATTCCTCGAAGACCTCACTAAACAAATCAAATGTTGGCAGGGTGC
>JALLBB010002130.1:0-10277 GCA_036939735.1 Discostella stelligera
TACCCTTTGGGGTCATGTGTTCCCCTCGTTGGTTATGCAGACTACAAGGTATGAGGGCTTCAGAGGTATGGATCACCAGTGCAAGGTGTTCCTGCATAACCTGTATTGGGGCTTTATGCGTGACGGTCAGTATCGTGGGATGGGCAGTAGCGGTCGTTTCCCCCAGGATGTGTTGTTAGTTTTTGGGCTCGAGGTGGGGGGTAGGGTGGATAAGAGGGTATCTCCTGGTCAGTTTCATGTGGTTGGCATACGGACTTGGGTTTTTGGTGGAAGGGATGGTTTGAGTTTATTTGGTGGCGATGGTGTATTTATCTGGGTGATAAATTAGTGATAGTCATCTGAACTGATGTTTTATTTCTGCATCTGTTGCATTGTTTCTGAGTCCTAGGGCTTTTAATGAGTCAGTTTGTGTGTGTCCTACGTTGTTCATGTTGTAGTCTCTCCTTGTATGGTTGTGTGCTGGGTCTGGAGAGGGAGGCGGAGGCAGTGGTGCGACTGTGTGTTGGTGACTATTCTGATGTCTTTTGCGGTGTTGTTGGCGTCTTTCATGTCGGTTGTTGCTTTCGTTGTCTCTATCACCGTGGTTGGTGTCGCTGTTTTCTTGTGTTGGGTTAGTGTTGTGTTGGCATTGTTGTGTAGGGTTCGGTCAGGGTGGGAGTGGGCTGTTGGGGTGGGAGATTTTGTAGATGTGCCATTCCCACAGTGGTTTGTTGAGTGCAATGTAGATCCAGTTGCTGAGTTTTCCATCCAGGTTGTGTCTTTGGTAAGTGGTCATTTCTCTGGTGCTTCTCTTTGTTTTTGTTATTGTTTTGAGTGTCTCTTCTGGTAGTAGCATGTTTATGCTTCTGACTAGTGCTTTTTTGTTCATGGTTAGTACTCCAGATTTTGGCCTTGGGTTTCTGATCCATGTGGTGATGAATGGTTTTGGAGTGTGAATGTTTGGTGCTCAGATTGTTTTTCCAAGGTAGGACATGGATCATGCCGTGAGTAGCACTTCTGCATCTGGGATGTCGTGAAATATTCTCCGCACACGTTTGTTTGATATGTGATCATCGATAACTTCAAAGATTCATATTCCTAGTATGTTTTGTATGGCTCAGTGCCAGAATATATTGAGTTGGTCAATGTGGGTTTGTCGGAGTGCCCAGGTTTTGCAGCCCCAGAGGAGGAGGTTGGCTGGTATGGCTAGGAAGATCAGTTTTTTTGCTTTCAGGTCTGTGTATGGNAGTGCTCCCATTGCTTTGGTTGCTGTTGAGATTCTGTTCTTGATGTCTTTGTCGTCTGTGAGGTCGAAGGAGATGTACGAACCAAGGTATTTGAAGTGGGCTGTGAAGTCAAAGAATGAGGTGTCGTCGATGTGGGCTCTGTTGGTGTTCGGTGATTGCCAGTATAGGTCTTCTCGCTGCTGTTGGGTCATGGTGTAGAAGGTGAGAGGTCTTTTTTTTGGTCTTGAATTTGCGAGGTAGTTTAGTTCATTCTGGTTCATCGGTTCGTCGTTGTCATCTCGCGTGTCCAGGGTCGGATTTGTTGGCATGCTTCGGTGATGTGTGGTTTGTTGGATTAGGCTGGTTGTCGTTGTGTTGGCGGATGGGGCGTTGGGGAGAGATGTTTGGTCCACCGGTTGTCTGGAGTAGAAGGTCGGGGATGGGATCCATAGGGCTTCGGTTTTGGATTTTGTGTTGTTTGCGTTTCCGCAATGCATTTCCAGTCCTAAGCTTGCGAAGGTTTCACGGATGATTTTTGTTCCTTTTATTGCGTCTGGTCTGTTGTTGAAAGGGAATGCTGTGTCATCGAGGAACATTATTTGTATCAGTCTTGTTGTTGCTCCTGTTTTGTTTGTTGGGTTCAGGTGACCAGTGAGTTGCCCCCATTGTGTTTCTGATAGAGGCGTGTGTTCTGCCTCTATTGTTGGTAGGTTGGCAGCTGTCCATTTGTGTTCAAGTATTTCTGCGAAGGCGGACATGATGAATAGGAAGATTACCGGTGAGAGGTTGTCTCCTTGTCTCACACCCACTGATTGTTGGATCTCAGTTTTTTCTTTGCCAATTTTTAGTGTTACTCTGAGGTCTGAGTAGAGGTTTTGAATGGTTCGGCTGAATTTTGGCGGTGCTCCATATTTTTCTAGTATTTCTGCGATGAGCGCGTGGTCTGATGTGTCGAATGCTTTGACTAGGTCAGCAAATATGACGTAAGTTTCTAGGTTGTGTTGTCTGCGCAGGTGTAGGAGTGTTTTTAGGGTGAAGTTGCAGTCTTGGCAGCCTGATTTCGGCGTGGCTCCGAATTGGTATTTGGATCCGTGCTTGTCGAGGAGGGTGTATAGTCTGGCGGTGAGGATTCGGCTGAAGATTTTTGAGGCGACGTCCATTAAGTTCACAATTCTGTATTGGTTTGGGTTGGTTGGGTTTTTGACTTTCGCTACGGGTATTCCTTGTCCTACCCGCCATTCGGGGAATGTGGTTTTCTCATTCCAGAAAGAGTTTATGAACTCGAAAACTTGTTGTCGGTTGTTGTTGTTCATTGCTTTGAAGGCTTCTGCTGGGATTTCGTTTGCTCCCGGTGACTTGTTGTTTTTTAGGCCTTTAAGTGCTTTTGTGAATTCCTTCCAGGTGAGTGGTTTGTCAAGATCTGGTTCTAGTTCTCGTTGTGCGATTGAGTTGAGTGCATCTGGAGCGACTGGTTTTTTGTTGTTGAATAGTTTTTCGCAATGTGTTCTCATGATGGCCATGTTCTCCTTGTTGGTGCTTGCTCTTTTTCCGTCGGTTGTTGTGAGCGCCATGTTCGATGGTCTTTTGTAGGTTATTTCGTCTCCCAGTTGGCAGTCTCTGATTGCGTTCCACATGTCCTTCGTGTTTTCACCTGTGAGTGTGCTAATTTTTTCTGCTATGTCCGACATGTATTTTGATTTTGCTTCTCTGATTGCAATGTCTCGGAGTTTGTAGGCCAGTTTTATTTCTTTTTTTGTGCGAGATGGGTTGGTGTTTGATGGGTCTCTTCTCTCTGCTTGTAGTTTTGCGATGTTGTCAATGAGAGGTTGGAGTGTGTCTTTGCTCATGTCGAACCAGGCTTTTTTCGGTTTGTCTTGTTGTGTGGCTGTCTTTTTTGCTGTTTGGTTTACGATGTCAAAAAATTCCGTGTAGTCTTGGGTTGTTTCGGTGTCGATGTGCGCGGATGAAGTCCAGAGATTGTCGTTGAACTCTCTGTTTGCGTTTTCGTCATAGAGTATTTTTTGCCAGTCTGCTCTCGTTTGCGGTGGCCTTTTGTTTGGTTTGTGTGCAATGCAGTTGATGTTGATGGTTATCTGGCTTGCGGAGTGGTCAGTGTAGTCTATTCCCTGTTTGATGGTCCCACAGTCTTTTACTCGTTTGAACAGGGAGTTGGATGTGCTGAAGACGTCTAGCATGTGGTGGGTGGTTGCGTTTGGGTTGAAGCTCTCCCAGGTTGCGTAGTTTTGCTTTTTGAAGTAGGAGTTGGCTACTTTCATTTTTAATGTGCAGAGGTGTTGGAGGAAGCGGTGTCCCTTGATGTTTCTACGCGTGTTGAGTCCGTGTGGTCCGATGGTGCTTTTGAGAGTGTCGTCTATGTCGATGTTGGTTCCTATGTTGCAGTTGATGTCATGTCCGAAGAGGAGAGCTGTGTCATCTGGGACGTTTGCGAGTAGAGTTTGTGTGATTCCGTTGAATTCGAGGTGTTCTGCGGTGTCTACCGGGTGGTATATGGAGCAGAGTGCGATTTTGAGGGTGCCTTTGATTTTTTTTCCATGGCTGTCTCGTTTATCGAAATGTAGGTGAGTGCCTAGGAATCTGCCTTCGTGTGGGTGGTTCGTCGGTAGAGTTATTTTTTGGTTGTTTGCTCGTTTGTGTGCTGCGTCCATTGTTGGGTTTAGTATGATGCATACTCCTCCCATGGTGTGTCCTCTGTTGTTCGTTTTTGTTGTGGCGCCTTGTAGGATGACCCTGTGGTCGTTTATGTAAAAGTCGTCGGATCCAAGTTGCCATGTTTCTTGGATGCAGACTGCATCCCAGTTGTTTTGTTGCATTTGGTGTATCATTGATCGGAGTTTGGTGTCGTCTCTGACTAGGAGGCCCCTGGCGTTCTGTGTTATTACAGTGATGTTGTTGGTGAAGCTGCGCGGGTGCTTGTGTGTTATTTCTTTGTTGCATCGTTTTCTCTGCCTGTTTCTTTGTTGTTGTGTTATCCAGGTAGATGGCGGTGTGGCGGTGTGTGGGTTGGAGGTTGGATCGTCATGAGAGGTGTGGTAGGGTGTGGAGTCAGAGTTTGGTTCGTACTGGATGTTGTCGTCATGGAAGGTTGGATCATAGCTGTCGATGTCAGAGTTTGGTTTGTACTGGATGTTATCGTCATGGAAGTTGGGATCGTAGCTGTTGGTGTTGGGATCGACGTAGTAGTTTTCCTTTTGATTCGCGTTGGAGTTTGTGTCTTCTTTCTGGGTTGTGTAGTTGGTGTTAGTTTTGTTACGTCTGGACCTGGGTTCGTGTTGGGTGAGTGGCTGGTGGTCTCGGTTGGTTCTGGTTGGTGTGATGTCTCGTTTTTCGTTTGTCCAGGACGTGGGTGGTGTTCCGGTTGGTTTTGTTTGGAGTGGTAGCGGCGGTGGGAGTATGTGGTACGATTGTGTGTGGAGGTATCTGTTCAGAAGGTTGGTCCAGTTGGTGCTTGGTAGGTCAGTCCGATATGTTGGTGCATATTGGTTCATGAGGTTGGTCCAGTTGGTTGGTGTTTCCCTGGTGTTGGTGTTGGTGAGGGGTTTGGGTCGGTTGGCTGTGTGTGGTCGTGGGGTTGGTTGGTGGTCGGGGATGTCGTTGTGGCGCGCGGGTGGTAGGATTGTGCGGGCTTTTTTGTAGCTGTCATGGAGAGTGGTATTAGCAGGTTGGGTGGAGTTGTTCGTGTGTTGGATTAGTTTCTGGGCAGGTTCGGTGTAGTTCTGGTGTGTGGTATTGGCGTGTGGTGGGAGATCGCTTGCGGATTGTGTGAGGTTGTCTGTGCGCAGGCATAGTTCGTGGAAAGAGTCGATGGCATTTGTGAGAGTTTGTTCGGCGTCAATGAGAAGTGAGTCGATGTAGGAGAATGGGTGTGGGTCTGGTGTTGGTGTAGTTGTTGGCCAATAGGGTTGTGTTGGTCGGCTTTTTGAGCCCTTTGCTTCGAGTGGTTCTTCGAGGTGTGGAGCTGAGGCGGGCTTCTGTCGGGATGTCACTCCTACGTGTTGGATCCCGGTGATGAAGGTCGTGTTTTGCAGAGGCGGGGACTGTTGGGGTTGGGTTGTTGGTGATGTGAGCCGCGCGTGTGCGGTATCGAATCTATCGGATAGGGCATTAATGTCGGCTATTAATTTCTCAATTGTGATGTGGTTATTGTGGGTGTCATTATCCGTAGTTGTTCGTAAGAGGATGTTGTTGGTCTTTGTGCGGATGCGTGCGGTGGTTGCTCGTATGTGGTGTGGTAATGTGTGTAGCTGGTCGATCGGTTGCGTGTTGGATGCGATCGCGGCGTGTGGTTCCCGTCGTTGTGATATTCTCCTGCGGTATCCTCTGGTAGATGATGGTCCTCGTCCGGCAGTGAACGGTATGTGTTGTTTGTTGGGGTGGGGTTTGGTTGCAATTGATAGCCATGGTTGGTGTTGGTGGAGCGTTGGGATCGTTGCCCATGGTTGGTGTATGTGGGGCGGGTGGTTTGGGTCTTGGGTGTTGTCATCGTCATCATGGTTGGTACTTTTCATTGGTTGATTTGGGCGATTTTTAGTTTTGTATTTGTTCCTCCGTGGAGAGACTTGCTGCCGACTTGGAAACCTGGAAAAAAAGTGAAAAAAAATGGCGAGACGATGACGACCGAGGAGGGTTTTGGTGGTTGTTTGTTCTCCCCGGTCGCCGGAATTTCTGTAGTTTTGGTGTTTCTAATGCGCTGTGGTGATGTTTGGTTGGCGCCGTGAGTCTTTCCGTCCGGTTCGGTCGGAAGCGTTCACGCGCTATGGGGGCATTCGGCCGCCATGGTGGAGAGTCTTGGTCGGTCAGTCCGGTGTCTGGTGGCGCTGTCTCTGTGAGGTGATGGCTGTTCCCGCCAAATATCTTTCGTCAATTGTTCTTGAAATGTTCACGAAATAATAGTTTCATTGCGATTCAAGTTTAAAGCTTACCGTCGACATAACTTACATAAAACTTCATTGATTATTTGTTATTAGCGTAATCCTAAGTGGGGGAGTTGATTGTATCCTGTGTGTTCCCGCGAAATTACTAATCCAGACCAGCCCTCATAATATTATCCATGACGCTGCCGCCGCTGAGACATGATGACAAGTAGTAGTCGCATCGCCAGCACCGTTGCAATAACTACCGCAGTTTATCAATTCGCCCTATTACTCCTTCATAAAAAATCATCTGCATTCCCCAGGCAAGTTGCACGTTTTCCCGGCAGGGATAAATGGGGGGCGACGAGTAGTAGTACCAGTAGTATGAGCAACAATAATTTTTTATCTACCCTCACTGCTGCCTCCACTACAACATCACCGTCTCCGCAATCATCCTCTGCCACAATCACTACATCCAAAATATTTGCCGCCCCATCGCCTCTCGATCAAGAATTGCAATCTTGGGCATCCACATCTGGCTTTGGATCCATCGATAAATCCATCCCGGCCGGCTCTTCGGGATGGGCATCCTTTCGGAAAGTCACCGTGACCAATCCACCACTAATCCCTGATAAAAAAGGAGAAGTTTCCTTCTTCGTCAAGTCATCCTCATCGCGATCATGTAAAGAAATGTTCGAGGGAGAGGCACTCGGTCTAAAGGCCATGCATGCCTGTTGTTCAAACAGTGTGGAAGACGACGCACTTCGCATCCCAAAAGTATATCATTACGGCGATTATTCCACCGGTGGGAACGGATCGCTACTCATTATGGAGTATCTCAATTTAGCTGGAAGGTCGGACGAACGATCGTTGGGACGGGCCGTGGCACGCATGCACTTGGCACCGGCCAATGAAGAAACGGGAAATCCAACCAAGGCATTTGGATTTTCGGTCGATAATACCATGTGAGTGTTCTCTGACTCATCTCTTCCTGTGGAGGATGGGGAGTGCCAAACCTACGTACAGTTTCAATAATTATTTTCATCTCTCACTTGCCTTGCGCACGATACCTTCCTGATCTCGTGATTTTTCCCCACGCAAAAAAAGTGGAGGAACTCCGCAACCCAATCCCTGGACAAGACCCAATAGTGGCACGAAAGAATGGATTGAATTCTTTAGAGAGCATAGGATTGGACATCAACTACGTCTCGCCGACGATTCCTATTGTTCCAATTTATGGACACATGATATTGCGCCTAGGTTGCATTTACTATTTGAGGATTTGGTGGAGGAAAATAACGGGAAAGAAGTTAAACCTAGCCTTTTACATGGAGATTTATGGTCAGGGAATATTGGGTCGGCAGATGGACAACCGAGCATATTTGATCCGGCAGTATATTGGGGTCATCACGAGGCTGAATGGGGTGTAAGTACGGACTGGAGGTGTTTTTTTCGTTGCTGTCCACGATGATGTTTTTTCGTTGGTCTGAATGTCGTGAGGCTGTCACTGAGTGTCCCATTCCTCTTGTAGATGTCATGGTGTGCAGGTTTCGGGTCTCAATTTTGGGAAGGATATCGCTCGCTCATTCCGCAAGATGAGGGGTTTCTTGACCGAAAGCCCTTGTATGATGCCTATCATCAGGTGAGCGACGAAAATGGGGTTTTCTATCATTCTTCTCTTCTCCGCGAGGAATCATTCTTCTAATGCAGATCAACAAATCATAATTCAGCTCAACCATTACAATCTGTTTGGTGGCGGATACATTGGGTCAGCGCGAAGTTGTTTGGAAAATGTGAAGAAGATACTGAATGCAAAGGAAAAATGAGATCTTCCGCAATTGTGTAAGGTGTAAACTCCAACATATGTAAAAAGTGATTAAGTTAGTTCAAACTCCTCTCTGAATGCACTAGCGCTCCCGATCGCATCATATTTGTTATCATTGTGCTGTCCGTTGACATGCTCGTATAATTGGGAACCTTTTGCACGACGATCCGTATTATCTAAGTCTTCTGACGCGCCGTAAATACCAAAAATCCGACGTCTGCTACAAGCAAAAATCCCATAACATTTTTCATCACGATCATAATTACCTCGCAAAAATGGGAGGAAGAACCAGATGCACATCGGAGTAACAAGTGAAGCGAGAAGGAGTAGGTACCAGCATGTCGACGGATTAGTTGATTTCCACGTGGGACATTCTAGACATGTCCGCGGGCATGATTGGTTGTTATCGAGGACGATGCTACAGCTTTCCTGCACAGATGCACATAGAATACTATCCTCATCCTCACTGAAACGATCTTGGCAGAAATGACCATATTGGTCTCTGCATTCTGGGCAATTGCTATTGTATTTCTGATTTATGGCCCCCATCACTACGTCCGTCAATGGACCCATCACCGTTCTCGCCGAACTGATTGCAAAAAATAATCCTTCAGATCCCGTAGGGGCTAACGAAGCAGTCCAAGAAGTTTGTCGCGGGCTCCACAATATTTCGCCCATCGTCAGGAACACTTGCCATGTGCACGAGCCGATGACATTTGGTGACATTGCCACGAATATTGGTGAAATAGCCATAATCCACAGTCCTATTTGGGTAAATAATGCAGGCGGTGGACACATGCATTCGGACCTAATTGCAGGAGAAAAGACAAAGGAAAGACAAACTGCGACACTTACCTGGCATAATTATGGAGAAGTCTTCTCTTCCACTTGTAAATGCTCCAACTATAGGTGGGAAAATGAGGCATCCAAATAAATTAATGCTCTGAATAGTGTATATCGGAATGTATTCTCCAAACCTACGCTCAAGAAAAGGCGGGAGCACCATTTCCGAGAAGGTCCAATTCATTGCTACAGCTGATGTCGAGAATCCGAAAACTAACACTCTCCATGTCGATCTCAAACGAAGGAGTTCAAATACTTGTCTTAAAATATCCGTTACGCCGCTGCACAGCGAAGACCTTTCACCACAATTTCCTCTGAGTTGAGTTTTGTACATTTTGTAATTGGGCATTCTGCACTTTGTTGCTGCATCGTCTTGTGGGTGCTGAATCCCATCTTCGCCATCGGGGATCAATTGATCAAATTTTGGGAACAATCGTCGTAATATGTGTAGTCTTACCATGGGTTTCGTCGACCTCATGTTAATGTTGTTGTTAGAGACTTCATCTATGCCGTCTTCTTTCTCCGAATCATTTGTATCTATCACTGTCCAATCTTCAAGGAAACAGAATGCGATGATCCAAGTTAGCAACACAGCTAGCCATGTGACCACCTGCTCCCACATCGAATATTTTTTATACAGATATTACCAAATAAAGGCGTGAGGCGTGAATATCAGTTATTGCAAACAACCCCCATGTAACTGTCAGCACATAAACTTACAATAAACTGCCGAATGGGAGTATAAACACCTCCCACTACAACAAAATGCGAATCTAAAGTCAAATCCTTAAGTCCAGCCCTCATTTTGTCAACGAGTATATCGGCAATCGCACCTGCCAAATTAAATGTACTGTAGCTCAATGCAAATCCCAGCGGCCGAGTTAACGGAGTTGTTAGCTTTTTAAGGGCAACCTTGTACAACCCCACACTCAACAAAGCATCGCCACAAGGCGAGAAGAGGAATAGAGCCAGGTAGAGAGCACCCTTTGACCTACCGAATGCCAGAAGGGTTCTACCCACAATAGCCACGGACAATGCTGCAATGGACACCGTCCTCACACCGAATACGTCCACCAATATTGACCCCGCGAGGCCAAAGCCAATGTCCATGAAGCCTTTTATCCCCAACAACTGTCCCGCATGTGTGTCGCCAATTCCAAATTCATTTGTGATGTAATTGTAAAGTACGAACCGCAGACCGAAGGAACGGAAGGAGTTGAGAAACTCGAGCAATAAGACGATGCCTACTTGAGAGGGGAGCAGTAAGAACCGCAGTGTCGATTCATAGCCGCTGATATTGTTCGTTGTCATTGTTGGCGAAGGTAGTTGCTGCTGTAACTCTACATGCAAGGGGTTGTGGGACTGGGATTCAATAACTGTCGATCTCGTGATAGGAATACCTGCATCATCATCGTCATTGATCATAGCCATGATGATGTGAGATGATCAGGAAGTTGCGGATTTTTGGCGATTTTTAGTGTTGCTGTTGTGGCGAAGCTTAGTGATACTTAGGAATCATACAAAACTTGAGCG
>JALLBB010002149.1:0-10697 GCA_036939735.1 Discostella stelligera
AGCGGTCAGAAATGCGGGCGGTCAGAAAAAAAAGTTGCCGTACAACCACTCTACTCTCTCTCTTATTGATTAACAACAGCTAGATAGTATTACTCCTTTAACATCAGTATCATCGTCATCATGTCTTCGAGTTTTCCTCTCAATAAACGTCGCAGGCTCGCCGATAATTCAAATGAAAACGATGGCGATGACGATTACGAAATTGATCATCATGCTGACGCCGACGACAATTATGCCCTTGGCGACGAACGAGGCTCTGCCGCCGCCGATGATGGCGGGAGGCAGCAGCATCTGCAAACGAGTTGTTGCAGTAATGTTAACAATGATGACAGCGGCACATTATTTAGGAGGAGGGAGAGCGCGGGAATGGAGGAACAAATAAGAGTCATTGACAACAAAGACGACGACGACGACGAAGCACTCAACGGCAGTAGTAGCAACAACGGGGATGCCAACGACATCGTGGAAACGTCTACCCACCGCCAACCAACGCCGTGCTCTTTGCACAGTGCGCTTCATCAGCACAAGACCGCGGTGTGGTCTGCACGCCAAAATCTTGGCACTTGGGGAGGGGTGGCAACCGCGACTTCCAACAATATCTCTGCTTCAGACTCGACTAGTACTCCAAGGCCACCGCCACCACCACCACAAATAATGCCTCGCTGGAGAACTCATCAAATCGCAGAAGATTACATCTCCCTCGCCTCGTCCATCCTACTCCCACCCGTACATTTAGGTTCCTTCGGATATGATCCCGCCATGGGGCGATATCCCATCGAACAAATCACCGCAGTGGGATATTTGACCTCGCCAGTACGTCGTCCAACAGTCATTGAGAAATGGAATCCATACGAAATTGCATTGTTCGAGGGAGCGTTGGCCTTGCATGGCAAGAATTTTCATACCATACACAAACGTTACGTGACATCCAAAAGCACCAAAGAAATTATCGAGTTTTATTATATTTGGAAAAAAACGAGTCATGGACGACGATGGAAATCGTCCTTTGGGGAACAGCGGAGTGGTGGTGGTGGTGGAGATGATAGTGGTGGTGGTAGCGATGGCAGTAGTGATTGCGATAGTATTAGTGGTTATGAAAATGCTAAAAATGGAAGTACCAGTGAAAAGAAGATTGAGACGAACAATGAAAAGAAAGATCATGGGTTGAAGAATAATAGGAAGAATAGCAGCAGCACCAGTAGCATCCTCGTTGGTGGAGACAGCGTCGAAGAAGGCAACAAATAGTGGGGGAAGTTGAAACCGGGGCGGCGGACGGAAATTGCAACTGCATTTGTAGAAGAGAGGCGCGATTCGATTTTGATAACGCACTTAGCTTAATTCTGTCAATATGTCGAATGTTTGTGCGCGCCACCCTATTGACTACCTCGTTTTCTTCTTCTCTATCATCATCTGCTTCGTGTATTCCCAAATGCTTATCGCTCCCGAAACATGTACATTCAGGCTTCGAATAATACCCAACTGGGGAATCTCAATGCATTGATCCACCGCCGACAAGAATTCAATTGGTATACCCTCCTTCTCCTTCCCCAAGAGCAGTACCGTCTTTTCACGAAATTCCATCTTCGTCAAGCATTTACTAGATGAAGTCTGCTCCACACCCACAATTTCATATCCTTCGTGCTTCTTCTTGTGCAACCAATTCAATAAATGCTCTTCTTTACATTCTTCCATCTCAATCCAATCATTTGCACTAGCTGAGATAGACTTAAAGTCGTCTTGTTTCTTAACCTGTAAATTCGGCAGGACGAGTGTTTGAGCAGAAAAAATCTCACATGTCCGCGCTAAGCCAGCAAGATTGGGAACCTTGTCGATCAAGGATGCACAAACGACGAGACTTTGTTTCCTCTTCCCGGCGGCATTAAATAATTTCTGTTCGCGATGGTTTCGAATGCCTAAATCGAGTGCATCGATTGGCAATATCTTTCGCTGAAAATTGACCAACTCCTCCTCGGAATTGATGTTTTGGTCACCATCATACTCATCTTTTTGAGAGTCAAGGAGAAATTTTTGACGCCGGTCCACAATGTCATCGGCTTCAAGAAGGAGGTCTTCCATCTGTTTCCAGACGGGCGCATCCTCCTCGTGCGCTTCTTGGTATATGTCGGCGAGACAATCTTTTATGACATCGACCAAGTATGTTGGATTTGCTTCCTCGCCCTCATCCACTGGGATGGAAAGTATACCATCGAACGAGCAAATCGTATCCACATCGTACGCGTCAAAGAAAAGTTGCTGTTTCGTACGCAGTCTCGTCATTTCGGTATTGTTCTCCAAAAAGTAGTAAATTGAGCACAATACGGAACTGTCCTCTACTGAATCATTGGTATGCGTATTGGTAGAGGCATCAACGTTGACGTTCACGACTAGCGGAATCAGTTTGTGACAGAGTAATTGGGCAATAGCTCTGGTGAAGCTTTGGGTACTGGACAGCCAGGGTATGATACCGCAGAGCACTTCTTTCATTCGAGTCGTAGCATCTTCGGAGGACTGAAAGAAGCTAGAACCGTACCTACCTGCTGTCAAATTGCCCCCGACAATCATCAACGATGAGATGTGTTGTAGTGCTAGGTCATTCCTGCCAATTTCTTGGATAAACTTTTGACCAAACACCATTGGGTGCAAGCGAGTACACTGTATCGTGAAAACTTCCATGAAATACCGAATCTGCCCATGCATCGTGAAGCTCATTGATTGGTAAACTCTGGTCGCAACATCGGATGCAATGTCTCCTGTTACATATCGACTGAGAACGCACAGTGCTTGCCAGCTTCGAATCATTCGTGCATACACTTCTGATCCAGATATGAAAGCTTTCCTGCGGTCTGGTGCAGTACAGCTAATATCAATTAGCTTCATTATGACCACGTGAATTAATTCCTTCAAGACAACGTCAGACATGTGCTCGGGAAATGGAAGCTTCGACAGGAATGACAGTACGAATGCTCTCGTGATACTGGAAGCGTCGGTCGTTTCTGGCAAGGCATCCCATTTCGCACCCTCACCCATATGGGCACTGCTTTCATCGATCATACATTCCTTGTAAACGAGAAGGTCCACAATGTGATCACGATACGGAATTGCGCAAAGGCCCATGGTACTCTCCGATTCCCCATCTGGACCCAGCCATGCAACAGAGATCCGGCTCACAACTGTTTTCAATATGTATGGCTTGCTGTTCCCGCCCATCCTCAACAGTTTCATGAACGCCTGCATGACAGGCATAGGACCGCAGCTGTCTTTGGAGTAAGACATCTTGAATTCTTCGAGTAGGAGCTTCCCTCGAAACAACAATTTACACATTTCATTTAACATGTAAGTCCAATTCGATGATGAGCTATCTTCTTCAAGTACTGCGAATAGCGTTTCGATAATCGATCGGAGGGTTGAGAGCAAAGAGTGCTTTCGTCCGTGGGATAATGCAATATGTTTTCCGGCACCGATGGCGCATTCAAACAATGGTGGCAATGCTATCACCGGTGTCGAATCGACTGAACTGCGTGCGGATTCAAGTATTGATTGAGAAACATCTTCGACGTCTGCACTGCCATGCGATTCAATTTCTGACATCATATCAGACACAATTAGCGACAAAGAACCCCTAGTAGAAACGAAATTTAGTAGCGAATTCACATTAGTTAGTGAGTGAAATGAATCCAGTTGAACATCACGCGTATTTCCTCACCATTTTGAATACTGATGGATAGACCTGACAGTTTGTTTCGCGTCATTCTTTATCCCGGGTGGTATGGATAGTTCAATATTGAGTATGGTGCGACATGTTGAGATCAGTTGACTCAACTTGTTTTCTCCGATGAAGGTAGCACCACAAGATAATACAGCGTAAGTCAGAGTCAGAAATTTCAATGCGTGGATGGAGCGCTCGCTCGTCGAGTTGCTCGTCTGTGCAGATTCAATGTTGGTCAGCTGATGGATGCAGTCTTCAAACAAAATATTGACCGCTTTTGATAACGAAACGCTTGAGGGGAATGAACGATGCAATACTCGGAGCTGACCAATCAAAATGCCAAGGTACGATGAAGCAGCATTCGACGCTGACGATCGCGTGGAGCCACCTGACGTCCCACTGTCATGTATCTTAAATAAATTTGTTGACATGGTCATTATCTGGGCAATGATGAATTGCACTGCATTGCCCAGCAGAGCCTCGAGTTGTGGCGGAGGTAGCATCATGTACTTCGACTCATCTACAAGTAGGTCACCATTTCCTATCCCTGACAAAATGCCTTCTCTGCATCCATACTCGAGAAGAATTATTGAGCGGCTTGCCATGCAAAATCCAGAAGTTGATGAGTCAGTGGAAGGGACCATTCGTAGGCCTTTGAACACGGCAGGCCAAAGGATTTCGCTTCCATTTCCAGCGAGAGAACATAAAATGCAAATGGACATTCCCGTTTCGCGTTCTGCAGAACTAACCCCGGACACCGTGCCCGCTTCAACAAATGGCAAGAGCTGGCCCGAAACGAACGCAGATGCGCAGGCAGGTGGTGCATTTTGTGCCCACTTGCCATCACCAAGCCCAAGTAACCACGCGCCAAGTGCTTCGCGAGATTTCAATGAAGGACAATCGGTGCAGACTTCCATCAACTCATCTGGCGTTGGATATAAGGCAAGCACTTTCAAAACTATGGAAGGGTCTACCGTCTTCCAGGGAATAGAGCTCCTTATCATCAAGGCCAAGTCCAACTTCAATCCTTGCTGCATAGACTTGGGGGCTCCGCCCGAGGAGAATATGGTGCGCATTGATCGAATATTCGCTTGAACATTCTTTGGGTCGATGTTCAACATTTTATCACCCGAAGATGCGATTGTATCGAGGGCTCCTGACACGGAACGATAATAGAGAACCATCGAGCGAGACTTGTGGCTTTTAATCAGGTCTGGACCAAACACCCGATTGACAAACTCCGACAATCGAGTAATCGACTCCTTGGACAAAATAACAGTATAGTTTGATAGAAAGTCCGAGAGTAAATCAGCAATGCTCACGCGCTTTTGTTGCCCTTCGTCATCAATGTTCATATTACTTCCTACTTTGGTCCCGACAATCGAATCGTACGACCACATGACAACGTCGAGGACAAAATCAACTGAAACAATAGAGAGTGGAGCCGAGTCGTCAAGCTGAGCTCCTACTTTCTTCTTGACCCTTCCTTTACTCTTCGGTGGTTCCATATACGTGGCGCCCTTCCCAAAATTTTCATCGCTCGTGGTTGTATTCTTAGTGACAACAACGGAGTTATTGGCGTCCGGCAATGTTGAACCAGAGCCGACATTCACTCCAGTATGACCGCTCAGGAAGCGATAAAGTCCAAGTTTGCGCATCGTTGGTGCATCCGAAAGGAGGACGCGACTAAGTAGAGATCCAATATCGTCCCATGTTAACCTAGGGAGATGTAAGATGGAGCCGTCAGATGAGGTATTGATGACCAACCTGGAAGCGTCATCAACGACTGCAACTTCAGATGTGATCTCCTTAACAGTCGCCCACACCTGTTCCACAAGGTGCAACTCTATTTCCATCTCAAGCATTTCGAAGCAGAGAACGTACTTCGTCCACAAATCTACATTACGAAGAATAGATTCGTCGTTGTCTGCAACGTGCCCGCCATTCTTCTGATTTTGCCCCCTCTTCCCTCCCTTACTCTTCTTATCTTTCGTTCGGCTGCCACTGTCGTTACACTTGATGAGACGCTCCCTTTCGTGCTCCAGCATAAGCCGCAGCGCATGGGCCGATCGTCGACGAAGGAGCTGATCCATCACGACGCGATCGCAGCTGTCGTTGTTATTGTTGTTGTTGTTGATATTACTGGTACGCGACAAGAGGGATGTTCCCCGCCCGCCGACACCACCGCCATCACCGACCGCGATCGCTCCAGCAGAAGAGGAAACGTGGCCTCCGCGCCGACCGAGACAATATCGGATGAGTTTCCATATGTATGGTTGAAAGATTGGTCGGCAGTATTGAATGCCACCAGTAGTACCGGAGGAGGCTGCAACAACCGTAGCCGACGGCAGCTCCATTCCACGAAATGTTGGTAGTAAAATGCAGAGCAAGGCCGTGATCGCCATCCACATCCTGTACATACATAAATTTGTTAGCAGTGAGGAAAAGATTGGAGTTTGAGGATGAAAAAGGATGGGTACACCGCATACAAAAACGTACCAATTATTATTGTCAGGCCGATGACGACGTTCGTCGTTGCATGCGTTATACTCTTCATCTAGCAGCAATAAAACTTCATTCCATAGAAGTTCAGCACCAGCCTTATATTTTTCCTTCGCCTTTACTTCATCGTCAACAGCACTAGCTTGTATTGACCGTGGATTCATCATGTGCGGGTGGTGGTATTGGAGATTCTGCTGCAGCGGATGAAGCTGGCAACCGTACAGCGTTGGTAGCAGCAAGCCAGTGATTGGACGCAACAGTGATTCCTGCGAAAGTTGTCGTCTCTCGTCATCAGAATTAATACTACAGCCGCGATAATCGTGACTAATCTGGCGCAATATCATCACAACCGAACGATGCAAGGCATCTTGAATAATGACTGCAGCAGCATTATACAATGATGATTTGTCCTTTTTCTTCTTCTTCTTGTTGTTTATTTCATTATGCATTCGAATAAATATTTGGCATAACACCACAATGATCTTTTGACGAAGCAGCAGTGGTGGTGGTGGTGGTGGCGAACACGACGAAGAAGGAGTAGTAGTATCGGATGTTGATGTTGATGAAAGAACGGCATTCTGCAGTATGTCGAGGCAAAAAATCACGGTTGCGGAGGGTGGCGCAATGATGTGAGTAGTGGTGGTGGCATTAGGAATGGTGTTGGCCGCTGGAGCAGTATAACTAGTACCAGCTTGACCTTGGCTCGCATCATGATCGGTATCATCCAGAGAGAATGGAATCAAATCCAGCACTGCATTGCGCAGGATATCGTTCGTTACGAATAACGTCGTTCTACATTTTTTTGACGTTTTCCCCGTGCCAAAAAAGAGCGGTAGGATAATCGTTGTCATTGCTCCCTCCCACTTTCCGAGATTAGAAGATTGACGATGTTTGGGGGATGACAATACTACAGTCGTTGCCGAATCTTTATGTTTCCTTCGGATGATGGTAGTATCATGCAAGCAAAGCAAAAATTGGACGGCGAGGAGGGCGCCGGTGAGATGAAATTTTTCCATATTCCAGCACGAGTACGGTGATGATGAAGATGACGCTGATATTTGGTGTGGTGGTTGTTGTCTTCGATTCTCGTCACTTCTGTAGGCGTATCCATCATTATTATTGGATGATGATGATGATGATGAAAATGATGCCGAGTAATTGTTGGTGCAGAAAAACGATAGCATGTTCACTAGATTTCTTTTCTCCTTATTGTTGTCGTCAACCCCTTTGTTTATTCTGTCATCCTCCTCATCATCATTTCGTTCGTCTTCTTCCTCTTCTTGACCAGCAGTGAGGCCTTCCAAAGTTGTTGTGCGTAGGATGGCAGCAACGAGCTTTTCTGCCAATACTTTACCATCCATGAGAATGATGTCACCATCATCATCACTATCCTGCCTGTGAATAATATTGGCCTCTGTCTTGAACAATGTCGAGGACAATGACGATGGAAGTGTAAGTAAAAGCGCTGCATGGACAGAGGATGCTCGTTTGAGTAGTGTAGGCACATCTTCTTCTTCCTTTTCTTCTTCCTCGTTGGCATCATCATCATCTATAAATGTATCTTCAAAATCAGCATGATTATTACCCGCTTTCATGTTGTTTTCATCATCCGAATCGTAGAGGCCACCGCCACCACCGTCGCTCCCATCACTACTCTCGTCGCCCATCATCATTCTCATCAGATGATCATCATCGCTTTCATCGTCGCTGTTGTTGTTGTCGCTGTCGTCTTGTTTCTCTCCGTTCTGTTTCGAACTTTGTTTTTTCACGCCATTATCATAATTGCTGGTGTTGTCAGTGGTATTATTTCTCTTGGTCGAATTATTATCGTTATTCGAATTTGAATCGAACTCATCATCGTCGTCGTCATGATGATCTTCAAGGACGACAGTGTTGGGATGAAGCAGTGCGGCAGAGCGTCGTAGAAAGATTTGGAATTGTTGATCCAAGAGGATGAGGAAGAGGGCGCTGCTGCTGTGATGATGATGATGATGGTTATTAGAATTTTTAGTCATTATGAATAATAATGACTACCTCTAGTAGTACTGCCTGCCTCCATCCATCCGAAATTGGGGAATATTAATCCCAGCCGCGGACGGGAGATACGCTGCCGCGGCGGAGAATAGAGGGCTATCCTGACCCAGCTTCTACTACTCCCGAGATGACACGGAAGAGAAGGACAAGACAATGAAGGTAGATACTACTACGTATTAGTCTCTATCGTACGTGTCATAAATTGCTAATATTAAGGCCCATCCTCTCAACACTATTTTTTTTTTGATTTTTGACAAGATTTTGGTGACAAGATGACCCGAAATGTCCTGACCGTCGTCCAAAATCTTGTGCAAAAGTGGTGGTGTTGAGAGTGTACTTCTTTGGTGTTTGGGCAATATTATTGCTGACGGTGTTGAGATAACTTGTCCCGTGTTCGCCCAATATAATAGAGCGGCCACGGGCTTCACATCCTTCGATCACCTCATACTACCTCTAGTACTCCTCCACACACCATGATGAGTGTCTCCTCTCCCCCATCCTCGATCTCAACTCCTCGCCGATCCCCTCGTCATACACCCTCTTCAGCTGCATCGACTTCTCCGGTGGCAACACTGCCGGTACGTAGCGCTAGGTCGGTAGCGGAGATCGCTAATGATCAATCATTATATGTCGACCGCGAGCTGTTTTTCAACTTGGTCCAGGACATGGGGACTGCCATGTCTGAAGAGGATGTTCATACTCATGATCCCTCGTTAGCGAAACCGAAGCGAAAGGCAAAACACATCTCATTCAAAGATCCCAACCATGATTATCGCTTCTACCCAGCACTCTACACACTGGCTGGACATGTTTGGGATCTATTGTCAAGCCATCGAACTGACTTCCCCCAGTTGCCAAAAGGGGGGACAAATAAATCAACCTATTTGCATGAAATTGGCAGGATTATTGCTACTCAGAGGAAGGAATATGCAGTCGCCGACGTGCATGGAATTGGTGATTTGGGAGATGAGGGCATCGATGATCTCATCATGGCATCTGACAAGCCATCCATCTACGTGTTGCGTCAGAGCACTCTTTTACGTCATCTGCATGAAGAGTATGGTCCCCTGCCCGAGAATAAAAAGCCTACTGTCGATGACAAAGTCCGGGTGATCGGATTAATCTTTAAAAGTGAGGTGCTACGTGACATGCTTCCTGACATGTTGGGGAAGTCAAGGGGAGGGAATCGTCCCAGTATTGATGCAGCGTCGGGACGGAAGAAGGCTGGCTTTCGAAAATTGCATCAGGATTTCATTGACAGGGAAAAGACGGTAACAATCCCTGATTTATGGCTTCGAGGTTCGACTAAACTAAAAGTAAATGACAGCAAGGGAGCCAATGCATACGAGGAACATGGGAGGTTCAATCCAAACAACCATGATCGTATTTCACTGCCTTGGACCGAGAAAGAAGTCACCTCAATTTTTAACACTGTTATGGTTGAGTACAATGCGGCTATGATCAACTGGATGAAGGGAACCGGTGGAGGTTCTGGTGCGCCAGAAAATTTTTCAATTTGGGAACAGCGTGATCCTGTCCTTTTCGTCAACTATTCCAATCAGCCGGCAAGGATGTATCTTTCTGTAGTTTATATGTGGGACAAGACATATCAGTTTCTTCTTGTCACCAAAAAGGCAACAGTGCCTGCATCGGCCGCGATTGATGACGATGATCCTTTTGGAAAAGTAGATGACGAGCTTGGTGGTGAGGAAGGAGAAGGTACTGAACATCGAGGAGGGCGTCGTACAGCATCGGCTAGGAAAGAGGATAATCTTATGTCGGTGTTAAAGGAATTGAACAAACACAATGAAGAGGCAAATTTAACCAGCGCGCAAATGCTGCAAGTCATGAGGGGTGAAACTCCTGGAGTCGCGTTACCAAATTCTGCAGCAAGAGGAGGTCTTCCACCTGCCGAGACAGGTGAATCTCTACTTAATCGGACAATGTGTGAAATGCAAGGCACCGAGAAGTACATTGCTGAAAAGAGAAGCGAAATTAAAAAAATGCAGAAGAAAAAGAAAAGGCTAGCTGCAAATGGAACCGGTAATGCTAAAAAAATTCGACGCCTTGATAATAAAATTGAAGACGCTAAGGCAACCATCATAACTCTTGAGGCGGTGAAGAAAAAACACAGAACAAAATTATCCACGTTATGCAAATCAACTGGCGACGTTGAGCAGCCTGGCGAGATTGATGATTCTGACGATGTTGATGATGACGACGACTCGGACTCAGATGGTAATATTTCTAGCGATGACGACTAGTTCTTACGAGGTAGTTATACATGTGTTGTGATGAAGGCAAGAAGTGATAATCAATTAATAAACGAATTGATTATTATTATTGATCAGTGTCTCTACTAGTATGAAAGAACTCGATTACGATCACGATACCAATTGTTAGGAGGGCGTACCAAGCGCTGTCTTGCAATTTCATCTCGATGATCATCCCTCCA
>JALLBB010002184.1:0-10176 GCA_036939735.1 Discostella stelligera
TACAAAGACCGATACTGCGCCACATTCCTATCTGGAATCTCACCTCTACAAAGACAAATGTCCTGACCCCTAACTTTCAGTACATGACAAAGTGCCTTTGTTGCATTCACTGACTTTAAAAATTGGGGGTTGCCATCATTGCTCGGACACCAGCCACATGTCCAACCTCTAATGGACTTACCATCAATGTTGATCGCCACACGGTTGATCATTGGACACTCCCAAATGCTCAATAACTGAGGCAGTTTTTTATCCCCTTCACCACCCTCCTCATTATCAAAAAAGTCATTGTTCATCTTGAATTCGCACTCCCGGCTTATGAAATAATATTGCTGCGATGCACTTCCGGCTTATCAAATAATATTGCTGTGTTTGTTATTGTGTTCTCCTTGCACTAGACACAAAATCTAGTAACTGGTAAGCTGACTGTGTCCTACACAAGTCCTATGTAAACTCAGTACATCATGGAATCCGACAGCCTCCTGTGAGCCGGTTCCGCCAGAACAGGAATCTACGGAGCGGCCAAAAAAGGGCACCGGAACAGGAAGAACAAATAAACTCAGCAAATTCCGGCCAGAATGTGCAACCTAGGTTGGCAAGGAACCCACCCAAGTCAACTGCCGACATCAACAAAATGATTGTAAATCTCAAAGCCAAACGCAACTTGATTATGTTAGAACTGGAGCCTGCTGAATAATCAATTTCATCACTTACCATATTTGTACCTGTGGATCATAGTATATTTTATGCAAATGCAATCTGAAGATCCCAAAATCATTCATCCCAGGCAGCATAATATACTTTCAAACTATTAGAACAACATTTTCATAACTTTTCTTTCTCTACTAAAAACAAATATTGTTGCTGCCGTCACTACCATCTAAAATTGTTGCCGCAATCACTACCATCTATATCGTCGCCGCCATCATAACCATCTAAAATTGTCACCGCCATCACTACCATCTATTATCATTGCCACCGTCACTATCATCTAAAATCATTGCCGCCGTCACTACCATCTATTATCTTCAATGCCATCACTACAATCTCAAGTAATCCTCCAACGACGGCGGAATACAGTCTAACTTTGCATAACTAGAAGCCTTGTTGCCATTTAGATATGTGTAGATATTTGACAGTAAAGGGCAAACCCTGAGCTGCTGGAGAGCGTGTGGATCCTTCTTTCTAAGGTGGAGACACTTAGGCACAACACAGATCTGAAAAATATTCTCCACATCGCCGTAACTGTGCTCAATGGTTTGGCTGCAAGTTGAAGCTACTTTGTTGCATAATTTCTGGGCAGGAGTGAGCTCCTATCCAGGAACAAGTGACTGGTAGTGACTCATAGTGCCTGACAAATAGAGGATGAGGATAAGCAACAACAATTACACTCTTGATGGATCCACTTACATTGCAAGTAACATGCATTATTTGCCCCATCTCCAAAGCCAGAATACACATGCTGATTGTTCCGCTGAATGTGCCAGAGAAAACAATCAAGACCACTTGTCATCAACACACCGCCAACATCATGAACATGGGCAGAAACAGGACCATATATTGTGCTCAATCCATTTGGTCAATGCACTGTCTCCACTTGGATACCATGACATTTTTGTATGCAGTATACACCAATTGCTGAAAATCATCCTGATCTGCTTCACGTGGTGCGCCAATGTAATCTCCATCAGGTCCCAAGAGAGGCTGATTGATCCTGTCGATGATGCAATCAATAAACCTAAAGATCTGGAAAGGACTGAAGTTTAGTCCAGACCTCACTTTGGCAGTTTCATCATCAAAGTGGCGAGTTGCTTCCTGCTGCATAAATTTGCTGATTGCATCATACAACCGAGGAAAATCATTGACAAAGTCCTCCAACTTTCTATGAGACAGTGTCCGGCAGTAGTGATTGGCAAGGTACTGCAAGATCCATGAGTGCTCAAAGCTCCACCGAGAAGGATTTCCGCCAAAAATCAAGTCGCAAACACCTTTATTTGTGTACCCCTTCTTGCACCTTGCACCTTGTCATCATGAATAAAAGCAACTCCTCAGGATTGAAAAGGTATTTCTATTGTGCTTGGTAGGCACAGGAATGTAAACCATGTATGGCTCTGCCGCTGCCAGATTTGGGAGACTGAAATGTGGGTAGATTTTGCAAATCTGATCCTTGATCCTTGATCCTTGGTAAGCTAGTTAAGTCATAGCACTCCTGCGTCGTCCAAGAATCCAAGCAAATATATTGCCTCGCCAGATGAGTTGCTGCTTGAAGTACCTCCTCTGCTGGTGGAATGGCATGCAGCTTGTAGTTGATTCTAAACAAGGAGCCAAAGCACAAATAATTGTAGAGATACTGTCTGAGATGAGGGCAGAGTAAACTTGAGTACACTGCAGCAAGACTGTCATTTCCATTAGCACTGAATATTGCTGCTAATACAAGAAGATATGGAACTGCATTCAGCACAACATGAGTGCTTTGTCCAGTAGCAGCAAGCGCATACAGTAGTTGACAACGGAAGCTGACTGCACTGTGGCTGAGATGACTGGAGTGCCGGTAGGGGGTTGACAATGCGCTTTGCCTTGCGGCAAACAAGACCAGTGAGCACACAAACAGCTTGATTCATTTCCATGATGATGATGCTTTGGAGGAGAAATCAAATAGAGAAGGAATGGCTGATTAATGCAATCTCCACAGCTTCTGGAAAACCTTATCTTCTGTTTGCCCGGTCTCTTGACCGCACGGTGTCACATCTTGCCAAAGCATCCCTGACAATCAATCGATCAATGGGTCCAAACTAATGAACTTTTTGACCTGTTTCTTGTCAATGAGTAGAACTAAGGCTATGTCTGGAGGCAGAAAAAAACATGCATACATAGGTACTCAAATGTACTGACCGTCGTCCGGAATTGTTTTATCTCTAGAGGCAGAAACCCTCCCTCCTGCCATGATCATATCTTCCACACCCACTCAATCTGACCAACAAGATCTTTTACCATATCACTAGATATCACTGATACTGTGCAATCATTCCAATCATCATCTACACTCACGTCATGCTGTTTTCATCCAATGCTGTGGATGAGCTGCTTTACGGTGCATTAGATGTGATTCCTCCCACTGTACTCTCCGCGGCTCTTTATTGTCTGAAAAGAGACAATGGTCCACAGTGGGATAGTTGCTATCCACAGACGCGGCAGCGCACTTCAGTAACAGAAGTGTATAATATCATGGGACCACGAATTTTTGCCACACATCCCGTATGGCATTGAATAGTTTTTGGCATCTTCATTCAATTTTATTGCTCCACATTTGCACTGCCACAAGCCTGAATAGCAAATATTGACACAAGGGAGGAAGGGATGGTGGAAACTATTCTCTATTCTCTCCCTCCATCCCAAATGGAGTAATTACACCCAGCATCCATCAAGGCGCTGCGTTACGTTATTTTGCTGGAGGATCGTCGTACAATATCATGTGTGTTTTTGAGGTTCCTTACTCCAAGGTTTTGTCAAGTGTGTGGATTGCTGGGGATGCAATTAATCATTGTCCACAGTTTGAAATTTTGTATCCTGATACTTTGGAAGAACAGAGAAAGATTGCATCAGGGTTTGAAGCGGCAAGTACGCCTGGAATAAAGAACTGTGCTGGGGCAAATGATGGCATCCTAATTTAGATGCTATTATTATCACTCAAACAATTACAGAAGGCAGGTGTCGACCAGAAGAAAATCTTATGCAGATGGAAACACAAGTTTGGACCCAATTGTCAGGCAGTCTCTGATTGCAGAGGTCTTATACTTGACATCCCAATCAAGTATGGTGGAGCATCATCTGATTGCCTTGCATTTGAGGCAAGCAAGCTGCATACACGGCTAGAGAATGGTTTGATGCATCAAGACAGTCTCTGATTGCAGAGGTCGAATACTTGACATCTCAATCAAGTATGGTGGAGCATCATCTGATTGCCTTGCATTTGAGGCAAGCAAGTTGCATACACGGCTAGAGAATGGTTTGATGCATCAAGACAGAGATATTGAAAGGTTTGTCTTGTTTGGTGATAATGCATATTTGAACACTCATTACATGGCAACACCTTTTACAAATGTTGCAGGTGACCCTAACTGTGCCGCCAAGGACAACTACAATTTCTATCATTCTCAGCTTCAAATTTGTGTAGAGTGCACCTTTGGCATGTTAGTACAGAGATGAGGTATACTTTGAATGGCTATGTCACAAAACATCAGTGTGAGAAGGGTTGTTGTTGCACTAGTGATTGCTTTGGTGAAGCTGCAAAATTTTTGCATCAAACAATCAAATATTCCAGAGCGTGTTCCATTGGCTGAATATGATGAATGGTGCAGGTGGATATGTCCACCTTGATAATGATGATCCTCAGCAGAATACAGCGGTGCCAACTGATTTGATTCACTTGTCAGAGCATTTTGATGATGTGCCGGAGAACTATTTCAAAATAATCAGCGCATTTTGCAAAATGATCAGTGTGTTTTGCCAAATGATCAAAACATTTTGCAAAATGCTTTTACTTGACAATTTATCAAATACTTATTTTATTGGGGTTGAGTGCTGAGAGTCCATCCATGACTGCTTGAAAGCCGAAGAATGTCTTGCCGGTATGCAAAATAAGCTGATTGTTTTGCAAAATGAACATCACCATATTCATTTTGCAAAATGAACAAATTGTTTTGCAAACCGTGGGGGGTTCCCAAATGGGACGTACCATCACCACTAACAAATTTTGTCAGGTCTTCACCCATCCTGTGACAAGCTGTGACAAGGCATTATCTCTAGAGAGAGAACAGGTCAAAAAATGGGGGCTGTGTACACAACATCATGGACCACCGATTTGAAATCTGATAAAGTACACGTCCGATCGCACTGTACGAAAATAATAATGAGGGTATTCTAACGTTTTTCCCTTTCGTTTTTGGTCGTGTGCTTTTTTGCGTGTTCCGCTCCAACATTCACAACATTTCCACCATTCGGATGCGTGTCGACGAGGGTTGTTTTGATCGTAGCACCACCCTGATGTAAAGTGGGTGCGAGATTGAAAACAATACTAATACTAACAATAACAATGCAAAATAGCTTCATCCCCGATGCAATCGAAATCGTCTCGCGCGCCATCACCGCCGACAATGACGGCGACTACGACAGAGCGTTATCCCTCTATCGCGACGCCCTTAGTCGATTTACCATTGGCTTGAAATACGAAAAGAATGAAGCGAAAAAACGGCTAATCATTGAGCGTGTCGAGGGCTATATGAAAAGGGCAGAAGAGTTACGCGACTACCTGAACAAGCAGGCCGAGGTGGACAGGCTCGGTGGATCGGGGGGGGGTAGTGGCGGCGGCGGCGGCGCGGGGGGGGCAGGGACCAAGCCCAAGGGCAGTGGAGAAGATGATGCCGATGCCGAGAAACAGAAATTGCGCGGGGCATTGAGCGGGGCGGTCGTGACCGAGAAACCCAATGTCAAGTGGGACGATGTGGCGGGATTGGATCAGGCAAAGGAGAGTTTGAAGGAGACGGTGATTTTGCCCACCAGGTTTCCGCAATTGTTTACGGGCAAACGACGTCCTTTCAAGGGTATCCTATTATATGGTCCACCTGGTACTGGTGCGTGTGTTTTCTTACCATTCAATGGTACTTTTGTTTGATCGAGGTGATGCTTAGTTGAAGTGTTCGTTGTTTGTAAATTGTCGCTCGTGCACTCCATAACAGGTAAATCATACTTGGCAAAAGCCGTTGCCACCGAGGCTGACTCTACATTCTTTTCAGTGTCGTCTGCGGACCTTGTGAGTAAATGGCAAGGCGAGTCGGAACGCCTAGTCCGTAATCTCTTCGAGATGGCAAGGGAATCCCCTGGATCCAGAGCAATCATATTCATCGACGAAGTCGACAGTCTTTGCGGTATTCGAAGTGAAGGAGAGAGCGACTCCGCCCGTAGGATCAAAACGGAATTCCTCGTCCAAATGGATGGAGTTGGTAAAAAAGAGGGAGATGTTCTAGTATTGGGCGCTACAAATGTTCCTTGGGAGTTAGATGCGGCCATTCGCCGACGGTTTGAGAAGCGCGTTTACATTCCATTACCGGAACCAGAGGCTCGGGCTGCCATGGTGAAACTTCATCTGGGGGACACTCCCAACAATTTGAACGATAGTGATTTTGATACGTTGGGGCGGTTGACGGAGGGAGCATCAGGGTCTGATATTAAGGTGTTGGTGAAAGAGGCGTTAATGGAGCCATTACGACGTTGTCAACAAGCACAACAATTTATGCCAAAGGGCGACTTTCTAATCCCATGCGAGGATTATCCCAACTGCCCATACTGTCCACCCAAGTTATCCAATGACCCACCAACAAAGAAGTACGATTGTAAAGTATGTGGAGCAAAAAGGATGCAACTTTGGGATGTACCGCCTGAGAAATTAATGGCACCGGATGTGTGTGTCAAAGATTTCGAGAGAGTTTTACGGCATTCCCATGCAACTGTGTCTGAAGATGAATTGAAGAAATACGCTGACTGGACAAGACAGTTTGGCCAAGAGGGTGCATGACGATATGACATTATAGAGTTCCTAATAAGCAACTGAAATAGATACATCTGCTCAATTGTTTCATGCGTACCACAAAGAGTCAGTGTCTCATACATATTCAACATGACAGTTGCGACAGACTTCACAAGTAGGTACGCGTTGTGAGGCAATCGCGTGAAAGAATCCTTCTGATTTAGATTCTTTCTGCACTCGTTGATGTCAAAAGGATAGCGGTGTCGAGTCAGATCAAGAACTCCTAATATTATCAACAAATATTACACAATTTATTTTCGTCCATGCAACTTCACTTTTTGCCCGGTGCCTTACGATCGTTGGCTGTCTTGACCTGTCCTCCACCACCCGAACCAGAGAATAAATCGTACATTGTCTGAATGGTCATCTCCTCCTTATTCTTACGTCCTCGAGGCATGGCCACAAAAAACGGCGGGGTCTCTCTACGTTTCGGGCCCTCCGGAGTGGCTGCGTCTCCCGACAGTCGCAGTTCTTCCTTGGATAGGATCCCCAATCGAATGAAGAAACGACGGATTTTATCATCGTGTTTCTTTACATACGGATGTTCAAGAACATCATCGAGCACTTCCTCGCACAAGTTATCAATTCGAGCCATTTGACGTGCCCCCAGATAGAATGTTTTGTATCGTACCGACGTAAAGAATTCAATCAGTACACGAACATCCATATCCGGAGAGTGTTCGATACCCACGGCCACGGCGATCTTATCCTCGAAGAGACTTCGTGCCGATTCCAACACCAGCATCTGATTCGCCATGGACTTACCATCGATATGCATGTATGGCACTACGATCTCCCCCTCTCCATCATCTTCATCCTCAAATGGTAAAATGCTTCGTAGGTTTGGGTATGGTCTCATCATCCCTCCCGATACGGAGGATGACTCAGTAGTACTGTTTACTAGTGCCAGTCTCCTACGACCCGATTTTAATCGTAGGTCGATAGTCTCGTGATCGGGTGCATCCATCTCCATCATGTCACTCAGTAGTTCATCATCGTCCACTCCCTCGGTATCTGGCAATCCGGCAATGTTCCCATCACGATCGTAGATTCGTGCCTGACTATTTCCCTTGAAGCGCAGTTCAATTGTTTCCAACGTGCCATATCCCAAGGCTCTTACGGCGGCATTGTTGTTCGCACTAATACCATTGCTTCCTCCTCCATCCTCCTCCTCCTCCTCCGAAGCAAGCACATGCACCGTCGCCCTATGTCTACCGCGGGGTGGCCAATGTCGCAATGCCTCATATGCCAAATGACCCGAATCGCGCACTTCGGCGAATATGAGATGCTGTCGAATTTTCGTGTTGGATCGGAAGCTGCTGGCCACGGCCTCGATGAAACGGCTAATGACTTGAACTTGTCCCTTGGTTCGGTAGGTACCCTCGACAATTTGTATTATCGGTGGTGATTTGGGCGTTCCGTCCTTTAAATCGCCGCCACCGGGCTTGATGATTTCGACATAATCTGGATCGTACTCGTCGGGGGGTTGCTTTTCAATAAAGTAGTTGACGACGCAGTTCCTACCGGCCAAGTTCCGACGTGGGACACTACTTTTGTTTGGTAAGGTGGTTGACACGCCACCGGACCATGACCATGGTTTGGGCCGCGTCATCCGATCAACGAGGGGTGGGACTATTCGTTTGGTTGTATACGTGAGGAGTGAGATAAGAACGATTAAACGAAGGATTCGAGCGGCAGGATCGACGATTGAAATAAGTGTCGGATCGTTAGGATGTTTCTTCTTCCCTTCTGGAATGAATCCTAGCATGCGTGCGAGAATGAGCAGCATATTATGTGAGATGATTCCGGTTGCATTATTTGAATTGTGAAGTGGCGATGCTGATTTTGAATACTGTCGTCTCCGAGGTTGGATGATTGCTTTGTTTTCAGAATCGCCGTAGTAATCAATCTTTTCCCCCATTCGTGTATGGTTTGTTCGCCTTCGAAGTTCCATTAAGGGATGGATTTGCGAAGAGAGTGGAGCCGCCCCAGTCTTGTTCTTTAGAACACTTTCATGATGATGATGATGATGTCGTTGTGGTTGACTTGACTGACCCAATTCCGCTGAATAATGACTCTGCTGCTGCGAAACTGCTCGTGTTGCAACACTATCGTGTCGTTGATGTAAATACGAATACCCGTCATTTCGACTACCAATTATTGAATGATCCTGCATTGAATCGACACCCAAATGTTGTGGTTGTCGCACGCCATTGCTAAATAACGGTCCATTGCTATTGCTGGGTGGATAAGCTCGATGACCGTCGTTGCGGTCACGAATGTCGGAACGCTGTCGTCCGTGATGATTGCCGGTTAAAGTTCGATGCCTTACATTTCCATGGTGAAGAAAAGATGCATTGGGAATTAGTGTTGGGGTGGCGGTCGTCCCTGTTCCGTCGTCGTATGGATCGATTCGTTGCGAGCGAAACGGCGGCATCGTCCTACGATGGATAGTTCATATTGATTGGTATGGTCATTGGTCATCCAGGGGGTCATGGTTTCTCTCTTCTTCTCTAGAGATGCGTACGTACTGTACGTTTGACTTTACCTAGCTTGATTTCTCCTGACATCCACACACCGCTTCATGCAATGCGTCATCCAAAAATTACTCACTCAGCAATCATGCATCACTAACCCATCGATCTCAATGGCATAGTTGACATCCCCTGGTATAACTGGTGAGGCAATCTCACTTTCGGAATGGACTTCCTCCATTCTCTCAGAGACATCTCCAATGAATCCTACCTCCCGAAATAATCACTCCTTATTGCACTCTCAACACCAACAAAGGAGGTCTGCACATGCTCGCTGCCAGTTTCAGAGTAGCTATTGACTTTTTCCTCAACATGATGTCATGCCTCCATTGGGTGGTTTACAGCTTTCAAGTTAACACAGACATTCTCCCTGTCTTTCATCACCCCTCCAACACAACATGTGCAATCATTGGTAATGGCTTCATTCATGAGCTCCTAAACCAAGACTTAATACTCCTCCCCTTCACTGTTGACCTGCATTGTCAATAGACTCCCATCCTCAACAACTTCCTTTTTGGATCCGATCACTGCCTTATGTACACAATCAGAGGATGATGTTCAGTTAATGATCTTTAAATCAATACAATATCCATGCCCTATGCATGCCCAAAACAGCAGATAGCCTCTGGAAACAAGACAAAACTAGACCTCACTTTGTTTAATCTTAATAGGCACCAACACCCTCAATCTCCTCTGTTCAACAACTCATTGGCCTTGGTATTATTCAAGCTTTCACAGCACATACTCGGAATGCATTATGTGATATGCACCTCTCCGCATCAACTATCAGCACACCTTTCTACTAGTCTCAAATCCTTACATATACATAGCCAATTACATACTAGTAATAGTACAATAATGAAATTGTTAGGGGCATGTAAGTGTACTTAGCCAAGGATCTGATCTCTCTAGAGTGCACCTTAAGGATTCACTGTAATTATTGCATTAGTAGAATTCAAGATTGAAAGCTTCCATTTTTGGGTTCAGGGGTCCTTTATGTAGTTTTGACATGAGCCAACTGTTATGCGCAGACAAGTGCCAGCTGGAAGCTAAGCACAG
>JALLBB010002202.1:0-12210 GCA_036939735.1 Discostella stelligera
TTATTGAGGAAATGAATGTGAAAGGCAATCTCGGTTGGGATAGTTTTGCCTGCGGATTGCCGCTCGATCATCGATTTCATGCCGCAAACGAAAAATGGAGCCGCTCTAAAATTGTTTCACTTTCAGTTCAATCCTCGCTAACGTTATTAAAATTTGTTACTCGATGCTCTACATGTTTTATTTATTAACAAACGCAGTTACCTTTTCTATTGAAATCTTTCATAAACCTTGCTTAGACTCTCATTCTCACCTGATGGAAGGACTTTTCCTCATCTAATGGAAGGGCTGTCATCATCTGCAACCACGCTACGTAAACACCATCCATAGTCGATAATTGTCATTATCAATACCATGATCAAATACAACAACATCTCAATTACTATGAGAGTGACTAATCCTCATACATATTCTTCGTCCTTCACTGCCAATACGTCCATCTAAACCTAACAAAATCTTATCTGCACTTCAATCCCTTTAAGATGCCCATCATATCCAACTCCCCCCTCAATACAGTATCATTACTTCTGCTCCCCTGCTGCCTCTGCCATTTGTTGTTTCTTCCTCAACTTCAACCCCTCTTCTGGATTCGTCNTACTTCTGCTCCCCTGCTGCCTCTGCCATTTGTTGTTTCTTCCTCAACTTCAACCCCTCTTCTGGATTCGTCAAGACACTATCAAAAATAAGACCAGGAGTACCCTGTCCCAAAACATCACCTTTCCTCGATGCCTCTGCCGATGGCTGGAAGTAGTCTGGATCGCGGTACATGACATCCTCATAAGCCTCCTCATCTTTCGTCAATTGTGCTAAATCTTTGGAGGTTTCGAAGGCATGTAGACGAGCCAATTCGAGTGTCTCGAGACACGTTTCCATGGCCGTATGAACCTCCTCGGGAGTAACCTTACGTACCAATTTGGCTGGCGAACCCAACCAATATTCTCCCTCCTTCACAACGGTTCCGGGTGTCACCACGGCTCCAGGTCCAACAATTGCATTCTTCTCAATCACAGCACCGTCGAGCACTTGGGCCGAAGGCCCTACCACGCTCCCATCCATGAGCGTGGCAGCATGCACAATAGCGCCCGGACCAACGGTGACGTGATTTCCAATAATTGAGGGAAAGTCTCCTTGAATTTTCGCCACGTGTACCACAGCCCTATCCATAATGGCCGTATTCTCCCCGATAGTAATCTTGTGCACATCGCCCCGTACTGTGGCGCCGTACCAAACGCTCGAATTCTGGCCGAGTGACACATCCCCAATGACGGAGGCACTGGGTGCCACGAAGGCAGTGTTGGGGGAGACGTTGGGAGATAAACCGTCCACGGCCACGAAGCGCGTCGAGGGTACGAGTTTGTCGCGATATTTGCAGACTTCCATGGTTTTGCCTAAATTGTCGAGAGATTGACCTAGTTTGCGCGCCAGGTTGGAGGCCGCTGTGACTGCACGCACACCGAGAGATGCCATTATTGTTGTTGCGTTACTTGATGTGTTGGGATGGGAAGATGGCAAGGCTATTTGAATCTAAAATGTACTATCTTCTGGCGCCGGTGGCAGTGGCGGTGGAAGTGGAAGCGACGGGCGGCGTCGTTGTCGTTGTCTTGTCTTCGTCTCTTTTGTTTTTTCTTGGTGTGTTTTAGGAGCTGCTGTTAGGTCATGTCTGCAGGCAGCTTTTTGCAAGTCCAAAAAACGGACTTTCTTGTGCATCTGGCCCGCGCTCCTCCGACACATCTCTGCAGGCAGACTTTCGAAAACTCCAAAAAACCAAGCCGCCGCCATCGCACCACCCACTGCCCGCCACTACCCGCCTCTCGACAGAACCTATTCGACGGATAACCCCCCTTCCCCAACAAAGATGACTTTACCAAATCTTTCGCCCCTTCACCGCGATGATGACGAGGATGATGAGGATGATATTATTGTGTCAGGCTGTAAGTTCATCATTTCAGCTGCTGGAATAATTGGGACACGGCGTCGCCGTAGTAGTTTTCGTTCCAGAAAAGGCAGGATTGCAAAATTCCGTGTTCGACGCTCTGTTGCAGAGATTTACAGAGGAATGGGGGACATATACTTTCGACGCGCGTATCGAATGCATTATGAATCATTTTGGTATCTTCACGAAAAACTGGAGGCCAGGATAGAGTCGGCAAGGTCAGAGAGTAGGGGATACTACAAAAAAGGCGGACGTGATGGTGGAAACTATTCCCTTCCACCAGTGAGGAACGGACCAATAACAACCTGTGTGAGATTGGCAAGTGCAATACGTTTTTTTGCGGGGGGGAGTCCATATGACATCATGGGGAAATATGGAATCTCCTATTCAGAAATGATGCAAAGTGTGTGGTATGTGGTGGATGCTGTTAACTCTGTCGAAGAGTTTGCCATTGAATATCCAGAATCTGCTGACGAACAGGAACGGATTGCACAAGAATTTAAGCGTGTCAGTCAGGCTAACATTGACATCTGTGCCGGTGCAATTGACGGAATATTAATTTGGATTGCCAAACCGACATCAAAGCAAGCAGCAAGAGCAGAGGTTAATCAAGCCAAGTTCCTCTGTGGCCGTAAAGGAAAATTCGGTCTTAATTGTCAGGCAGTATCAGATGTACGTGGAAAGATTTTAGACATTTCGATAGGATATGGTGGCTCATCCTCTGACTGCCTTGCATTTGAGAGGAGCGAACTATTTGAGAGATGTGAGGGGGGCTTGATGAAAAATGGTAAGGTATTGTTTGGCGACAATGCATACCTTAACACTGAATACATGGCAACACCATACACCAATGTTGCAGGCAATGAGGAGCATGTGACTAAAGACGACTATAATTTTTTTCATTCGCAATTGAGAATCCGAGTGGAGTGCTGTTTTGGTATGTTTGTTCAGCGATGGGGAATACTTCGAATGGCATTACATTATTCAATCTCCTTAGCTCGGATAGTTGGCCTTGTCAACTGTTTAGCACGGTTACACAATTTTTGTATATCTGAGACAGAGCGGCTGAACAAAAATGTAAATCTGCGTCAAAGACTACCAATTGATGTGCAACATATGATGGACAGCAGTACTGGATACATTGACTTGCATCAGACAGAAAATGGGGAAGTCATACCAGTGGATCTATTGAATGCTGTGGAGCCATTTGTTGACGTGCCATCGAATTTGATACGTAACCATAGAAGTCGAAACCCAGAACAAGGACTGCCACGTTTTAGATTACATAATATGATTGCAGAAAATCATTATCGACGTCCGCGTAAGAATATTAGGAGGAGTAACATGTAATAAGTTTAATCTCTACAATCAATCACTTATCAGTAGGGGATCGGTTGCTCTTCTGCGGTGTTTTAACATCTACCTCACTTAGTTGTTTGTTGTACATTTCAATTTCTTCCTCAACCTCGGCAATTGATACAGAAAGTGCATTCTCCATATTATCACGCTGGGGGCCAGGTGCGATTGAGCATTTTTGGATAAGGAGTTGACGTTTCTCTGCACGCAATCGTCCAATCTCGAGTTGAATTGTATCATACCGTTTACGTTTTTCTTTTTGAGTTGCGTGCTCAATCTGTATGCGAGCTGACTCCTTCCTCGCCATTGCGAAGTCACGGAGCCTAGATGCATGCTCTCGAATGCTCTTTGACAAGTCATCGCCACCGTCACTCTCTTTTCTGACAGAACTAACAGACGAAAAAGTTCTCGACGTGGCACTACTACCATCCTCTTCCTCTTCGTCGTCTGCACTCCTAGCTGTGATTGCAGACGGAATTCCCCTCGCCCCACTCCGAGATCCCACTCCATCAGCAAGCATGTTCATCGATGACGAAATTAATTGATGCTTGGCAATCATGTGCCAGAGATAAATCACATACGAGTTGTGGTTTTCAAAAAAGTCTTGGATCTTCGACAAAGCAAACTGCGAACGACCAGCCAAAACACCAAAGCCAGGTTTTCCATTTTCATTTTTGTCATCGTCATCATCATGTAGGATGGCATCCATGTCGTCCTGATCATTCAATGGATTGTCGTCATCGTCATCTCCATGGTGGCCACCATCGCCCTGGCCACTCCTTTCCCATTTTGGAATGGTTCTTTTCAGTACAGTCATCATCGACTCGAAGCGCTCCTTCACCTTTTCCGCATTTGGTGGAAGAAACTCCGATACCTTCTCATACGTTATTGTCTCGGATGAAGCAAAGTGTGGGTGCCAGTCTGGCTCAGATGCAGTTGCTGGAGCAAAGCTTTTGTCATTCCACTTATCAGCCAGCATCTGCCACACACTAGCTGCCTTTGCTTCCTCTGTGTTGCGATTTTCCACAGCCATCCGTCCAGATGGAATATCACCGCGACGAATATAAGCAGCCTTGATGTCGTCGTGGTCGATGAGTGCATGAATAAGACGAAGGTAGGGAAGTCTTCCATTCCAGCCTTTGTTATTCTTCGCTCCTCCTCCATCGAGTGCCAAAAGTTGATTTGCTTCACTATCCCTCTCGCGCGCGGCATTTATGGCTGTCCGCTTCCGATTCGCAACTTCACACTTGAGGAAGGCAATGTCGTCAGCAGCGGTGATCGGGTGCTCATGTAACCATTTTAACACTTTAGTTTTATCCCAATTTTTTGATGCTGGCTCCTTCGTTACATCCGTAATTGGCCGCGGTTCCGCCTGCCATCGACGCTTGATCTCAGCACGAAGAAGATCTAATGCTGGCTTGATCTGCTTCTTGGGGAACTTGTTCCATGGTGCAGCATCAGGATCAATTAATGGCTGACCATCATCGCCGAGTGCACCGACACTAATCGTCGTGAGCGACAACATTGTGCGGCTGCTGGCAACATAATATTGCTCAGCAGGGGAGAGAGAGGGAGGGGCAGCGTCCTCATTGTCGTCGCTGATAGAGGCATCCTCAAGTTCGTTGGTGAGATTTAAACTCGTCATGGTAATGAATCGGAGTTCGAGGGAGGGTAGCGACGAATGGATATTATTTTATTATTTTCCACTGCCGACAAGGGAAGACCAGCTTCCACGTAGACCCTGTTTTTTCGAAGTCCGATTTTTGGGAGGTGTCGCCCTCGATTTTTTTCTCGACAAGGCCCCCCCCTTGCCGAGCTCAAAAAAAGGACTTTTTAGCAAGAAATACCCAAAAAGTCCTTTTTTCGGACTTGCAAAAAGCTGCCAGCAGACATTCTCTTACAACCATGTAATCCTGGGATTAGCTTCCATGTCATTCTGGGATTCGTCATTCTGGGACAGTCCCAGAATAACAGGGTATTTCTCCATGTCGTCCCTGGATTACAGGGTTACTGCTTACTAAATCCCAGGACCATGTGGTTAGTGTGTCCGCTGTCATCCCAGGATTACAGGCTAATAACCCTGTCATTTCAGACATAGAATTAACCTGAATTACCCAACATCATGACGACAACAACATGACAACAACAACGACGACAACAAAGACAACATAAAAATAATTATGATGCAACAATCAACAAATAGATGACGATAACGATGACGACAACATGATAACAAAACGACAACAATGATAACAAACACAACGATGATGACGACAACAACGATGATGACGACAACGAAGACAACATAAAAATAAAAATGATGCAACAATAAAAAATAAGATGATGACGTTGATGATGACAATGACAACACGACGACGACGACATCACGATGACAACAACAACAACATGAAAGTTATAATAATGCAACAATCAAAACGAAGATGACGACAGAGAGAGAGAGACAACAATGCAATCAACTAAATTTGACATTTGCTGATGGGAAGGAGAGAGAGAGAGAGATGAGGGAGAGAGAGAGAGAGAGACACGCCACCACCGCCATTGCATAATTGCGCAGTACCAACAAATAAACAACAATCAAATATTTTGACAATGACAGAATGAAAGAGAGAGAGAGAGAGATGAGGGAGAGAGAGAGAGAGACACGCCCCATCGCATAATTTCATGGCTCTAACAAATAAACAACAATCAACTATTTTGACAATGACAAAGAGAAAGGGAGAGATAGAGAGAGACACCACCGCCGCAACCGTGCATAATTGCATGGTACCAACAAATAACAACAATCAACTATTTTTTTAAAATGGGAAGGAGAGAGAGATGCCGCCGCCGTCACCACCACCAAATGAAAGGGGGGGGAGACCCCAACATCACCACAACAAGCAACTATTTTTTTACAATGGGAAGGAGAGAGAGATGCCGCCGCCGCCGCCACCACCACCACCAAATGAGAGGGGGGGGGGAGACCCCAACATCGCCACAACAATCAACTATTTTTTTACAATGGGAAGGAGAGAGAGATGCCGCTGCCGCCGCCACCACCACCAAATGAGAGGGGGGGGGGGGAACCCCAACATCGCGACAACTAGCAACTATTTTGAGACTGGTTAAAAATGGGAGAGAGAGAGAAACGCCGCCACAGGGTCAGAGAAGGAGAACCAAATAAACAACAATCAATTGTTTTGACAATGGGAGAGAGAGAGAGAGAGAGAGAGAGATGCCGCCGCTGCTGCCGTCGCAAAATTGCATGTTACCAAATAAACAACAATCAAATGTTTTGACATTGGGAGAGAGAGACGCCGCCGCTGCCGCCATTGCATAAGTGCACGGTACCAACAAATAAACAACAATCAAATGTTTTGACATCGTCGCGGAGAGAGAGCGCGAGAGTCCTCATCGCGGAGAGAGAGAGAGCGACCGTCATTCTGGCGGAGAGAGAGCATCGTTGTTGCGGAGAGAGAGAGCGAGCGTTGTTGTTGGAGAGAGCGAGCGTCGTTGTGGCGGAGAGAGAGAGCGAGCATCGTCCATTGCACAGAGAGAGAGCTGATCATTATGTTAGTTGATAAATCGCCAATGCTACTTAATACTTAAACTCGAATTAATTCATTTCTTTGAATACTTCGACTCCCCCCAAAGCCGAAACCTCTATTCCCAGGATGACCTGTCATCCTGGAGCTGTCATCCTGGGATGACAGACTGTCATCCCGGGATAACGAGTCATTATCCCAGGACGACAAGTCGTCATCCCAGGACGACGAGTCGTCATCCCAGGATGACAATGAAGCTGTTATCCTGGGACAACGTAGCATGACATCCCGGGATGACGGTTTGTAATCCCGGGACGACGGATCGTCATCCTGGGATGATGACCAATCTTTAAATTTTGTCGTCCCAGGATAACACCACAAGATGCCCGTCATTTCGGGCTTAAAAATGAATTTTGGCATGTTATCCCAGGATGACGACACAGCTCGGCCCGGGATGACGGCCGTCGTCCCGGGATTATATGATCCTGGGATTAGCTGCTACAGATCTCAGATACCTCATGTTCAAGAAAATTGTAATTTAAGTACCCCATTTTAAAAAAGATTATATTCAAATCCCCCTCCACCCTCCACCCTCCACCTTCCTGTATCTAACGTATCTACGTAACGTACCTATGCAAGAATAGAAGTTCCCTTGTATGTGGGATTTTTTGACAGAAATAGCGGGAACCAAATTTAACCTCTCCACCAAGCAGCAGATATTATGTTGTAAAGATTTGATAAAACAAAATCCTGACACTGAATCATGAATGAACACATTCCTACGGCCCCCGTCCTCTTCATCTCTCATGGCGCCCCGACATTTGCCCTCGAGCCGGGCAAGCTAGGTGGTGACTTACTGAAGCTGGGTCGAGCGGTTTCTGTTTCCCCGACGACGACATTATCAACACCGCCGCCCTCCTCTACCTGCAATAACAATTCCAATACCAATAATGACAACAACAACAACACTACTCTTCGCATTCGAGCCATACTGGTCATTTCTGCGCACTGGCAAACATCCAAGCCCTCGTGTCCCACCATCATGACGAACTCGGCACCATCCACAGTTTATGATTTCGGTGGCTTTGATGACGCATTGTATCAAATGCAATATCCAGCAATTGGCCCAAACCCAGCATTAGTAGCACGTACCGCAGAGTGTTTGTCACAGGCTGGTTGGGTTGTAGAGTATGACAACGAGCGTGGTTTCGATCATGGTGTTTGGGTACCACTGCTGCATATGTTTCCACAGGCCAATATTCCCGTGTATCAGGTGTCCATGCCACGAGATTTGTCACCTGCAGGAGCAATCGAACTGGGACTTGCACTGGCCCCATTGCGTCGCGAGGGGGTGTTTATTGTGGGATCGGGAGGAACGACTCACAATTTGTTTGAGGGACTACGGAACCCCTCGGATGCACCCGCCTCTCCCAAAGCCGTTGAGTTTGCAAGGTGGGTTCGTAAATGCATATTAGCCAATGATAGCCATAGTTTAGTGAATTACAAGAGTTTGGCGCCGCATGCGGAATGGGCGCATCCTAGTTTAGAACATTACCTACCCCTGTTGGTGGCGGTGGGAGCTTCTTCCAAATTGAATGGAAAGGTGCAAGTGATGGAGGGGGGGATTACCTATGGTGTCTTGGCAATGGATGCATACCTTTGGGACGGACCAGAGTTGTAAATTACAGAGGAGGAATTGCGAAACTGTTGTCTGTTCACGATTTTGCCTTCCTTTGGACTTGGTTCCATTTCTCGAATATGACATCGTTGAAAGGTACACCCTTAATACGATGATAGGTCTGCTTAGTCAATGATACCATATTATGGCCGTCCATTTCCTCCGATTGATGTGATTGATTGTGCAACAGACTGTAATGGTCATAAACCTCGACGGGTTCGGGACTTTCATTATCAGGGGGCACATCACGCAAGACGTGAGACACCAACGGCACCACAATTGTTCCAGCAGCATCCAGCGATATTCCTGGAGGTGGATAAGCAAAGTACACTAATGATCGACGACAGCTATCAGCCTCGCCTCCCACAGCGTTCTGCCGAAGGGGAGGACACACAACCCGATGCCGCGGAGAAGTCCATATCGGATTATTGCCCCCCTTTCCCTCTGCGATGGATGCTAAGCTCAAGAAGTCACCCACGTGCACAAATAACTGAATCATGCCGTTATCCAATCCATTTTCATTATTTATGGTAGGTGCAGATAACGATGTCGTTGCAGTAGTAGTAGTAGTGCAAGCAACGACATCAGACCATTTGCCACAAGATCGACAGAACGTTTGCAATCCCCCCTTGTCATCTTGCCAAACCACCGTCAATGTTCCCCAATCACTGTGCGGAGATGATCCTAGTATTACCGCATTTCGATCATCACTTTGGGAATGCGAAACAGCATCGTACCGAAACACACGAAGCAAATCAATATTACAGCAGCTCTTGCAACGTCGATCAGAGTTCGTTATTGTATTGTCCGAGCAGCATCGACATCGCTCCTCCTGCAATACTACTTGTGGAGGAATACCCAGTAGACGAATAATCGTGGAGGCAACAGAATGTAGTGCATCTGTCCACTTAGGCAAGAGCATCAATGGATGAGGCCGTGACGCCTCGTCAATGTTTATTCTCGGAGAAGAAATCCTATCATCAGCCACCCCCTGATCCAGAATACAATTGTGTTGCACCTGCATACATCGGCGAAATTCCCAAGATAACTTTGGTTCCGGGGTGGATTGTTGTTCGTCTCCGCTCTCTGCAACTCTACCACGAAATGTGGCCATGCCCGTAATATGTTTCTTTGCAAATTCAGGCGAAGTATTGTTCGCATCTACCTCATTCTCAATCAGAAAATGTTCGGAAGAGGATGATGATAGTGAGAATGGGACTTTGTGCAAACCACCGTTGCAAATGTCCTCCCAGCAGCAATCATCGTTATCATGCAAGTCGTCACTCAAAGAAAATATACACGACGATGTTGGTTGAAATAATGATTCAATATCCTGCTCAATTTGTTGACGTGCCTTCCCAAGACATTTCAATTGCGACTCAATTTCGTTGTTGTCCACGATGTCGATGGTGACGTGAAAACAACCATGGCTGCGACACGCATCCACGATTTGCTCGCGGCATGAAGATAACTTGTGCTGCTGGTCGGATCTTCTATCGTGGTACGCAGCCGTGAGGTCGATGCGCGGATGAGGGCCACAGGTGCAGCGGGGCATCATAGACGTCTTGGTCATGGTGCTGGTTCTGGTGCTGGTGCTGGTGCTGGTGGCCGGAGAGAGAAGAACTCCGAGATTTTTGTCACCACAGCCTCGCGGGAAATCGCGAAACTTCACGCAGGATTCTACTCGCACACTGAGCAGCTCTTGCTTCGCCGCGATGCCGCCTTTGCACGTCGGCCCACCAACCGGTTTTGATTAAGCTGCACAGCCTTTCTCAACTTTTATCACGAAACCTTTCTCTTCAGCCCCCGGAAATAACAATTCTCAGTGGCACCTGCAGATCGCTCAGCATCCATTGAGAGCCTCCATCTCATACCAGCTCGCTCCTCGCGATGAATGTTTCTACAGCCAAAGCGAAACAAGTCATCTTGCTGGGCAGGGAAAGAGGCAGTGAAAAATGAGACCAGCGCTTTTGGGATTCGGGTTGTGATAAGCATTACGTTGCGGCATCGAACAACAAACACTTTAATGATATCATAAATATTTCAACAGGGAGAAGAAGATCAACATGAAGCTTGTATTCACTTACTACCCCACCCTCCTTTCATCTCTGTTCCTCATCACGAGGATCTTCGTAGTGTTTGGAGAAGAGGAAATACACACGGCACCGCATGATTATACCGCCACCGCAGCCAACGTCAACGTCTCCTCATCTACCACACTCTTCGTCGACAGCACTGATCAGCAGAGAAATCGCGAACTTGTCAAGTGTGACATCGTTCCTGCATACCATCCCAACTACTCCCTCCCGTGGAACCGAGGCAAATGTGAGTTTGTCGTCACCTGCAACTCTCCAGGTTACAGCACGGAACTTGCGTGTTGTAAAGCTTCATATGCGGGGCAAGATGACAATTATTGCATCAGTCAGATGGCCAATCCTCCCACTCCGCAGCCTACGAAAGTTGGAGGGCCGGATGCCTACTACGCGGATTACTCACTTTCCTGGTCAGAAGGCAAATGCATCAACACCACGCCTGTACCAAGCGGTCGGCCTATCTACACTTCCATGCTAGCCTGTTGCAAGGCAGCGTATGGTGGACAGATGAGCATGGCGTGCATCAAGGCCCTTCCAAACCCACCCACAAGTGCTCCTACCATGTTAGGCGGAGGCGTCTATTACCCTGACTACACTCTTAAATGGCCCGAAGGAAAGTGTATCAACACAACACCTGTGCCAAGTGGTCGGCCTACCTACACTTCGATGTTAGCCTGCTGCAAGGCAGCATATGGTGGGCAGATGAGTATGGCTTGCATCCAGGCCCTTCCGAACCCACCCACCAGTGCTCCTACCAAGTTAGGGGGTGGCGTCTATTACCCTGACTACACTCTTGGCTGGTCTGAAGGGAAATGTATTAATACTGTTCCTATACCCAATGGCCGACCAACTTACACTACACAGCTAGGCTGCTGCAAGGAAGCGTATGGTGGGCAGATTAGTATGGCGTGCCTCAAAGCCCTTCCAAACCCACCAACAGCAAGTCCGACGAAAACCAGTCCAACAGTTTGGTATCCAGACTACAGTCTTGGGTGGACAGATGGAAAATGCATTAGTACAGTTCCTGTGCCTAGTGGCCGACCCACCTACACAACGCAGATGGGGTGCTGCACGGCATCTTATGCAGGGCAAATAAGCAACGTATGCATCATTGCAGCAACACCACCGCCACCACCTCCAACAAACAAACCTTCAACCAACACACCAACATTCTCAAAATCACCCACATTGAGCCCGACTAACATCCCAACCATTTCACCAACAACTTTACAGCCAACCACACTATCACCAACAACAGCCAACCCGACCATAGCCCCTACATCAGCAGCTCCATCAAAAACACCAACCACTGCCAGTCCTTCAACTGCTCCAACCACATCAAACCCAACTACAAAGACTCCTTCGTCGCAACCAACCACGGCAAATCCTACTATAACTCCAACCACAGCAGCCCCAATAGCTGTATTGATTGCGCAGAGCACGGAGAGTCCTTCTTTTACACCGTCCACAGCCTCTCCAACAAAGAAACCATTCACAGAAAGTCCAACGAAGGCACCAACAACGCATATTCCAACGACGTCACCCATTACGGACGCTCCGACGAAGGCAGCCGCCGTCACAGATAGCCCAACCGAATCGCCCACTCAT
>JALLBB010002240.1:0-13999 GCA_036939735.1 Discostella stelligera
GTCAGGGACTGCCCGAGAGTGATTCTCTCCATCCACGGAATTGCTCCGGGGTAATGATCGAGACTACTGAAAGCCTCAACGGAAAATCTCCAGTCAATCGGGTGCCGCCTCTGCCGGGTTTCCTCCTTCAGCTATAAGTTTTGCGATCCGGGCCGCCCTCACCGCCAGCAGCCAATACTCCTGTTGTTCACCGCTACTAGATTCGAGATCTTCCAGCGACACGGACGCAAGCGCCCTATCCATCTGTACGAAGCCCTCAAACCCTAGCTCCATCTGCTCCTCAATATCTGCCTGTATTCTCTCCTTCTCCACCGTCCGAAGCACTCCACATTTCTCATCATGCACCTGTATGTTCCGGTATATCCATTGTCCATGCGTGACTTCGAGTAACCGTACCACCAGTTGGCTAGCCCAACGTTCTGTTGTCAATCCCTCCCCCATCAGCTCCCGGTGTTCAGCATACAAACATACCAGCTTCTTCGAGATCATACCTTCCATAAACCGCCTCCAGCCGATCGTATCCTGTGCACTAGCCATCTCCCGATACCTCGAACTCAGCCCCACGCAGATCTCCTCCATTGATCTGTAACCTCTTCCTCTAGCATACTCCACAATACACTCACTCAGCGTCTCATTAGTCTGCGTCTCTTCCAGCCACGTTTCCAGAAAGCCTATTGTGGTTTGTAATGTCTCCACTCTACCAACCTCATTGCATCGTAACACATGCCCAGCCGTCTCCTTGGCCCGGCGGCAGCTCGGACACCACTTATCGACTGTACCATCCCATTTGGACCGGAGATAGTTCGTCCCGGCAATATCCCAGACCTGTTTGCACGCCCAGAGCTGAAACATCTTTGGGGTGCTGTGCAGCCCTACCGAGACCATCTCCCAGGCAATCAAGTCAAATTGTGTTCCCGTAAGTACCTTCCCAACCACTAATGCCTCACGTGCTAATCTTCGATGCGCCCAGAAGCGAATAGAACTTCCTGTATCTGTTGTCATCTTCTCTTTACCCACAAAACACACAACCGGTTCCAGCGGAAAACCTCGTCGCCCTACCTGTCCACATGCGTCCGCCTCCATCAGCGCCTGCTTTGCTTTGGCATCTACCGTACAATTGAGTTGAGCCGGAAGAGTCAGGAGATGAAATTCTATTCTATCATCCTGATGCGCTTCTACATGTTCAAATTCAATCCGAAAGGACAGATTGGAGCAGTTTACCAAAATATTCTTCAAAATGTCGGAATGCTTGCATCGAGCAGGAATGCGAAGAGGGGGCAGCCCTTTCACCTTGTCTATCGCACCGAGACAGTCCGAGTAGAGTAGCACCTTCCCCGTCAAGTCAGGTCGTAGTGTGTTTATCCCCAGAAGAACTAGATGAGCTGCCATCAGCCCTAAAAGTTCACCTCTGTAAGCGTTCGACGAGGCCGAGAATTCGGCAAATGACCCGACCAGGCGTCCTGTCCCCTCGGTGCATTCGAATATAAAGGCCGTAGCGCAAAGGTCAGTACGGATTGTCGGCATGTAGGAACCATCCGCCACCACCATGCAAGTCCCATTCTGGATCGCTGCCGCTATCCATTCCCAACCTCCTCTCCATACCAAATCCTCCCACAGCCACGTGCACCCCCACTCCCGGAACACCTCATCCAACGTTTCAGGTGGCGGCGCCGGGCAGAAAGCCGGTGTTTTGGAGCTTACCTTCCACACCCCTAATGCTACAGACTGCACTGAGCAAATTTCCCCCCGATCTACTAACGGTTGATCAACCCGCGACCGCGTCCAACAATTAGGCCGATTCGCGTATCGTGGCACCTCTGACGGAGTATAAATATCCATTCCGCCCTTATGCAAATGTAGTAGTATATTTTCCTCCTCCACATATCTCCATTCCCACACCTTATGCGTCGTCGCCTCGTACGTGCCTAGAGGCTGATTTCCTCTCACCTGCCGCAGTTGCAGGAGTGCCCGGTTCCATAAACGCAAGTCCTTATCCGGCGGTTGTTGCCGAGGGAAATTATACTTCGACCACACTTGAGCTGAAGTCCTTCGTCTCTGATACCTTTTGTCTACCACCGTTCCTCTGGCGTCCATCACATCTGAGTAATATAAGACTTGCTGATGGATCCTAACCCGGTTCAGACGCAGAAGCTCTGCCTCACTAAAACCGAGGCGTCGAAACATGGGCATCAGCCATTCATCTCCAGCCCGCGGCGGCCGCAAGCGTAGTTTTCCTTCCTGCAGTACTATTCCAAATAGATCGACCTTTTCCCACAGACTTTTCAGCCACGAGTCCGTAACCCACGAACCATGACGAGCGAAATCCACCAAAAAAGGCTGCTCCCCCATACCAAGTTCTAGTATAAAGAGCTCCATTGAAACCTGTAGCAATCTTCCTACCGCCGTCTCACAACCGTAGTGTGTCAACAATTTTGTGGTCTGCGAGGCCAGGCATTCGATGGCTGGGTGAGGGCAGCCCACCCCATAGAATCCCCCATCCAGTTGCCGCACCATTCTGTTGGCAGAGCGCCGTATCCCACCAAGAGGCACCAATTCATAATACTGCTTCATCAAGCACTCCGCTAATTCCATATAGGGGGCCGTGTTTAACCCTATGCCGTAGCCCACCTTTGGCCAGAATTGTTTATCTGTCAAGAACCACACATTCCTACTAGCCATCTTTGCCGACGTCGCCCTGTCTATCCAGCTCTTTGCCTTTTCTTTCATAGCTAAGATTGCGGCCGAGGGGTTTCCTGAGGGACAAGTCATCACACCCAGTGTCTTGTGGGCAACATTAACCCCGCAGTGCTCTATTGGGGCATAGGATCCGTCGGGCAGAGGGATCTCAATCATCAGGTCCTCCCGCTCTTCGTTTTCATCATACACCCATGTTCCATCTGGCTTCCAAGAGAAGGAGATCAGATGATAAAAGCATTTGCTTGGCTTGAGAGATCCTCCAGTTGCAATCAGGAGTCGTCCCCATGATATTACGCTCTCTTGCAGCCTGTCCCTCGCTTCCTCCACCTCCTCTTGTTTAGTCATGTCAAGGTGTATCACATCTGTGTCATCCACATAGAGGACTGCAGCAAGCTCACTCCGAACCAAAGAGATGGGCGCGATGAACTGAGCCCCGTGTCCCTTTTTCTTATGAGCATTCAGAATCGTGATGCTCACGACTGCCCAACCCGCCGGCGCTGCTCCATTCCCCTGACATAGCCCTTGAGTCTTTACGTTAATCAATGAGCCCGCAAAATCCTTCGAGTCTCCGAAAGCTGTGCGAAGGAAAAACTTCATTTCCTGAATTGTTTTCAACATTGCTCCTGTTGCCTCTTTCGACACACCAAAGGATCGAAACACCAGCGAGGCAATGGCATGAGACACTCTATCGTAGCAGTTATCCGCGTCCACCGAGCTTATCCCCGCTGAGAGACGAGTCTGCCGTGCGATGTCGTAAAAGAGCACCTTGGTCAACGATCCTTCCTCCGAAGTACGATTCCGTTCACTAAAAATCTCATCAGGCATGAAGTTATATTTCCTGACATTATTGAGCATCCGCAGTCCAAAAATGATCTTATTGATGCAGTTAAAGTCCGCTTCCATCAGAAGAATTGAGCGCAGTTTGTCGATCAGCCGCACCCCTGGGACCTTCTCCAGCATTACCGATAGTCCTCTCGCCCACCTCTCCAAACCAAAACCGGTTTTCAGTGTCACTGAGGCCTTCGTCGCGTGATAATACGAGATTAGGCCGGACCTTGCCCCTGCTTTGTAATGACTGAAGTGCAGCCCTGACTCTGACGAGGATGTTTCCTCTCGAGCTTTACACCAAAACTTCCCCCACTCTCCGAGGCGTATAATCTCACTTACTGAGTCTTCGGGAATATGCGACCGAATCAGAGCCAATTCTTCAAATATCTCCCTAGTTGCCCCATCCAGGTCTGGTTCAAACCAATAGCTACCTTCCAGCACATCATCGCCACTCGGCGTATCTGCGTTGTACCCGAATTCCTCTCGCAGTGTGCCATTGCAGATGGGAGCCTCCTCGGCTAGATAAAATCGCTTTCGATGTATGTTGCTCCAGATCGCTTCATGTACATCCTCCTTGCTAGACAACAGCTCCACGTTGCCCTCGTTATCCTCTACCTGAACCGCTTGCACACAGCCTCCATTCTTCGTCGCCATTGAGTATTTCAACCGCCTCCAGAATGCCCTCTCTCTCTCCCTTTTGATGATGCCCAATATTTGTTGCTCAGCTTCTTCATTGTCCTCTTCTCTAGCCACCTCCAGTCGCTCTTGTAAATGTCGTCTCCGATACTGCCTCCCATGTTGACGGTAGTAGTCGCAGTGCTCTTTGCAAACTGCAATTCTCACCGTGATGTCCTCCTCATGCAGGCGGAAAGGCTCTTGTATTCCCGCTCTATACGCTGCTCTCCGTAAGTTACCACGGTTACCCTTGCCATTCTTAAGGAACCGCAGAAGGGACTTATAAACTTGTACCCTTCGTATCCACTTGGCCGCCTCCGGAGAAAATGGTATTCTTCCCGACTTAATCTTTCGACACTTCTTTTCCGCGTGTTTCATATACCCCTTCCCTTCCTCGTCAATAATGTCAAGCCTACGTTTCTTCTCTTCGCCTGAGAGTTGAGCTTGATGCACCTGGCCTATTCGTTCGATTAATCTATGCTTCCGGATCTTCGCCTCCAACTGCTTATTGTACCGGAGAACTACACTCGGGATCTTGCAATTCAGACGTCTTGCTTGCGGTCGAACTATTTTCTTGGGATTTCCACCGATCAGAGATGAGGCTAACATGTCAATCACAAATAGTCTATGGTCTCCGATACCGTAGCCGGCTGGCATAATACAGGCCCCCACTATGTCTACATCCGAAGTAGCCCACACTGCATCAATCGGCTTCGAGCCTCGAAAATACGTCGGTCCGATCGGCTCTCCGGTGAACTCTCCCACCACCTCTCTCATTGCCAGGCCATCTATTGCCATCAACGCCTTCCCGATCGACTTCTTATAGATATCCTCGTTTGCATCCAGACATACTATGAGCTTATCTCCTTCTTCTCTCCATTCCTTCAATTTAGCCAGAAGGTCTTCTCGAAACTTTACTCTTGGACAGGTCCCACAATGTCGTTTTTCCAGCCAGTATCGTCTATGTTGATGGTAGACTGTACCGGAGTTTGGTTTATCATTCCCGCAGGGATTATATCCACATACAATCCTCGTAGTTGTTTCCCCTTTGAGCGTCATGACAACCCATCTCCCCAGACCTGATTCGTCCCGCCCTGACCGCGACATGTCTAAATAGTCGATGGCCCCACCAAACATCAACATACTAGTGCCTCCCTCTTGTATTCTCCTGCTGCGCCCGACTTCGTGGACGTTGTGGGCAACAATCGACTTCACTTCTGCCTCTCCTCCCCAGAATAGTTGATTGAAACCCACCTTGTTCATCTTGTGTTTCATGTTAAGCTTATGCTCATTATAGGCAGCAATATCCACCTCAAGTTCGTCGTGAATCCCCTTCGCCTTCTCTACCTTCCAATTCTCTCGAAATCTTCCATCAATGCCGTTCGCGTTCTCATAAATCAGCCTTAGTACTCCGTCTTGCTTCTTAAGTGGGTACGCACCGTGCATCTCCAATACTTTATTATTAATCTCTCGTATCTCCCGCTCTTCCTCCAAACTCGCCCTCATCTCTTCATCCCGACTTAAGCCCGTGATGGCCAAATCCCCTGCCTCCAGTGTCCCGGACTCATCGATGGCGTGGTCCAATCTGTCCGCTTCATTCACCTCCTGCAAGTTCCGCCTAAATCTCCGCGCTCGCTTCTCTAAAATTTCCAAAATTTTTGTATGTTCTGTTGTCTTCATTCTTCCATATACACGTCGCCTAGTTTTATAACCGAGCCCATCTACTGTCTCAATCACCCTGCTCGTTTCATGTCGAGCTCGGAACCTCTGCCGATTAGACCTTACATTAACATCAACACTATCACTTCCATATAACACATTCTCAGCATCACCATTGCGCCTCGGTTCTGCTGGCACATTGCACTGACCACTTGACGCTCTCCGCTGTGCCCCTCCCGTGGTTGAGGAGGAGTAGCTGGAGCGGACTATCCGCCCCCACACGTTGCACTGACCACTTGACGCTCTTCGCTGTGCCCCTCCCGTGGTTAAGGAGGAGTAGCTGGAGCGGACTATCTGCCCCCTGCCGCCCCTTGAGAGGCCAGATGTTCATCACTAGAACCGGCGGTTGCCCAGGAGATGGATTTATCCCTATCCTCCCCTGCCTTGTCTGCAGCCAAGTCTTGGGATGACTTGTCCAAGTCATGCTCACTGGATGCGGAGTCCGTCTCGTCTTCCTCCTCTGAATCAGAGTCTGCAAATCCCTCCCGGGCTGCAGCTCTTTTGCTGTCGTTCTTAGCGTGTAGGGTAGCGACCAAACGGGCCTCATCCAATAAGAACAACGCTTCAGAGGCTGTGTATGCTTTCTTCTTGGGGCTGACACACAGCTTCTGGATGTCAATAAACCAATCCGCCTTCTCAAACACGGAGATCCTGGCATCGTCAGCATTGTCTCCTGCTGTCTTAAGCTCCAAGGCCTCTCCATCCCATGTCACTGTATTCATATCTTGACCAGTACCGGGCAGCAGGAAGCCACCACCAACCTCATGACAAAATCCTCCGATAGACCTTTGTAAAGCAGGTAATGCTTTACGAAAGCTGGTAGTTGCTTGTTTATCGATCCCACCATCGCATCTACCTCCTTTATATTTGGCACAACGGCCTCCACCACTCCTCCAGATTGCTTTTGATGAATTTCCGCGAACAACGGAGAACTCCCGTCCCTGGTGCGGAAATGCCGAAGCATGACATCCCGCAGAGTCAACGAGCCTCCTTCCTCTTCTCCTTCCTCCGGACGTATGAATGGGACCTCCGCATCTAGGTCCGTGATCCCATACAGTTGCACGACCGTCATGCTCACATGAAAACTCGTGTGACGCTTCGCCGTCTTCAGCACTCGCTTAATATCCCCAGGGGGCGAGTCATACTCCACCACCCTTGAGATTAGCACATGCTCTCCCCACATCCGTTGGAACAGCAGCACCTCCTTGCACTGCTCAATCAACTTATTAAAGGTCTCCACATGTTGAGTCTCTAGCTCAATGTGCCATGCCCTCCTCGTCGCCGCTTGCTGAGGCTTGAGTCCAGCGTACTCATCTGGGTTCAGGCCTGGCAGCTTGGGTAACGACTTCCGGAATGCAAAGGGTGGGACCGCCACCACCTTCCCTTGATCATCCACCATCGCTTCATCATTTAGCATTTTAATTGCTTCCTCCATCATCCTCCTAAACTCCGCCATCACCGTGTGCACCGATATCCCATTGTATAAATAAAAGATCACGAACGGTGAGAAGGTATTAAACGCTTGAATCTCCTTGCGGTATAAACCAATCCCTCCCGCTCTCATCCACTCCACCGTGATGCCCTGCAGCACCTCCATCGGCTCCACATCGCACGCCATCGCAAAGGTGAAGTAGATGGCGCCATTTGCTGGTCCTCCGGAATTCTTCGTGCCCTTCCCCCCTGTCTTTTTGAAGTTGTTCTTCTTTTCGAATAGTGCCCTGTAACTCTTCTCGGATATCTTAATATACGATCCCAGCGCCGTCATGTTCACCGGGATATCCTTCACCTCGCGAAGGTTCTTCTTTCCCGTGCCCGAGATCACCGGTGTGATTGCCAGGTATGGATCCACAATCTTCCCATTGGTGAGTAGCACCCCCATCAAGTCCAAGAATTCCTTCACCTTGTCCTCCTTTTCCATTCGAGCCGATCCTTCGATAATCACCCTAGGGTGTTGGTAATTATGAGCCGCAAAGCTGGTCGGGCGCAACGCCTTCGCAGCTGCGGCGTACGTCTTCCCCGCTACTGTCGTCGTTCCCTCCGCCGGCTTGTTCTTCAATTCGCCACTACGACGTTTCTTCGATGTCGGAGTTGCCAGCTCTTGGTCTAGCACCCGCACGACACCATCGAGTGATTCACCCTCCTTGTCTTCTATCCCTTCTTCCTCATCCTCTCCCTCTCCGGTTGCCTCCACTTCCTCTACCTCCATCTCATCCTCTTTTTCTTTCTCCTTGGCCGCTGCCGCAGCCGCAGCCGCTGCAGCCTCCTCTTCCACCCTCTTCACTCTCTCCTCCTCTCGTCCTTTCTCCGCCGCCTGGGCAAGGGACATCGTTTGATTCATTGCCTGTTGCGCCTGTCTCATCCTGCGAAGGGCGGCCCCTTTTGCCGCCGTCGAGAAGGGCGTAACCTGCGCCGCATTGGTGCCGGCAGCCCCCCCCTTTCCCGCCTCAGGATCCATCGTTCCGTCCGTCTTAGTGTTGCTTGTCGTTGTCATTGCAGATGCTTGGATGCCGATCAATAATTGTCTGCTCTTCTGGTGACACGTTGTGATAAATTTATCGTAGTTATTTGTAAGGTCGTGGTGTGGAAATTATTCGTTCTTGTGTAAGTAAATCGTAATTTGTGGAGGTGTGTTGTTGCGAGTGTTGTTCGAATCAGTTCGTAAATGTGGAATTTTTGGCTGTCGTAAGTTGAGGAGCACTAAAACCAATGCTCTCCCCGACCAGGTATTCCTTATTGCTCCGCGATGTGAGCGTAGGGTGGATACTGGACGGAGGTGATGATGCTCTCGAATCGAGGCGTGCCCCGAATATTAATTTAATATTATTGTTGACTATATGGTTGTGGATGAGCGCCTTGTCCTTGTTACGCCGATTAGGCTATACTAAGGTAGTGTCCCTACGTATGTGGATGGTGGTGACTGATCTGAACGAAAAGTGGCAATGGCAATGCAATTGATTGATTGTTGACGTCCTGGAGAAGAATATATCCATATGGACCTTGTTTGCTGTGGTAGTGACTGTTGTCGATGATGGTGGTGGTGTGATCTGATGGCTGCAGTAGATTTTGTAATCTGGATGTCGTTGTTACCCTTGATATTTTGGAAACCAGACTACACGTGAGTACGCTCAATACCAATGCCACGTTGGTGCTGTCGTGCCAGTCCTGGATCCGGGAATTCCGTCATGGCATATCCCTCTGTCAGAATGGTATCGACACGTATAGCTCTCACGTAAATTTCTCGTGTTTCGCGATCCGCGATTGAATGATCATCAGCGCCAATTTGATCATCATAATTAATCGAAATAGTAATTTCAGGGGATGACGTGCCAACAATATCGCCGTAGCCGATGTAACTCTCACTGACTTCGGACTTCTTGTCGGTTGCAGGCCCAAAATTTGATTGTATGCCCAGCTCTTGTTGATTTTTCTCTTGTTGTTGCTGTAATTGTTGTGATTGGTGTTGTTGTTGTGGATACCCAAACCGCCGCCGAACATGGTCAAGATGTGGTAAAATCAAGACCATTCCTTTGAATGTAACATGGTAATATTTCAGATGACCACCACTTACATCGGAAGGTCGTGGTGCAAACTGTCGTTGTGGTTTGTACATCATTTGTGGCTGATGCTTACAATTTTGCGAAACTTGCCGTTCCATCATTGGCACATTACTTCCTTGATTCGCCCCTTTATCATTATTAGTTGATTGACCTTTCATTATCCGCTCATATCTGACATTTTGTTCCATTCTGTCCTTTTGCTCATGAAGTGGCCCTCTTAATTTCGTCATTTTATCATTCTCTTGTTGAATAGACTTATCACCAATGGTGGTGGTGGAAGAATTGTTATTATCATTCTTGCCAGAATTATTTTCCCTAGGGACTGTTGTTGCAATATTATCTCGTGCCTTGGTAATAGAAACCCCCCTAGATGTTGTGGTAGCGGTATTTTTATTCCATCGGTGTATTATCCCAGTTGTTGATCCTGCTGCTGCAGGGCCACTACTACTACTACTACTACTACTACTACTAGTAGTAGTAGTAGTAGTAGTGGTGCTGCCTTGATTGAAGGCGCGGATTCGCTCGCTCACCTTGACTCGTGCGGGTTCTTCCGCCCGTACTACATCCTCACTAGAGATAATTGTGGTACTCTGTTCATTCTTGTCGTTGAAACTATGTTGATTTCTCAAGGAAGAGGTATTAGTAGTAGTCAATGGTGATCCTTTTTTGAATTGCCACTTCTTATTTTGAATGCAATCTTCCACGATACTCGAGAAAGCAGTAGTAGAAGTCACTGTGGCCTCGTCGGTGAGTTCCGCAGTGCTCGCATTGCTACCACTGCCACAATAAGTCGTTTGCTGCTCCTGATGATGCTTGTTCGGAATGCCGTTGCGAGATGATGACGACAAGGGCATTTTATTCGCCTGGGGGGGGTTGGAATAGCGAATAGGAGTGGTCTGCGAAGGTGGTGGTGGCAACGGCGACGATGCATCATCAGTGGTATCCCACTCGCGTGTAGACTTTGTTAGGGATGATTGCGCATTGACGGCAGCTACATCGATATTTTCCGCGGCAGAAGGTCCCGCAGATGAAGCCGCTATTCTCGCCGCGGCGGCTGCTCGTCGTCGTCGCTCCGCCTGAAGCAAGCGCAGTTGGCGCGGCGAGAGTCCGTAGCGCTGTTGTTGATTATTATTGGGACGACCCCGGCCGGAGGAAGAGGATGTCACTGAGGAGGAGCCCTCGAGCGATTCGTCTGAGGAGGAATAAATCATAGGATTTTTAGTAGTAGAAATGGGAGGTAGGGACTAGCCCACTCCCATAGTAGTATTCGTAAATTAAAAACCTGTCTTGCAATTGATTTATATAATACTCTTTTACAAGCGGCGCCCGCCCAATGGTGTACACGTCAGGCCTGCCCGTTGGAGTGTAGGCCCGAAGGAAAAGAGACCGATTGGTCGGGCATTAATATGGCAACGCCAGGTTTCGAGCGGCGCCCGCTGAAAGTGTAGGCCCGAAGGAAAGGTCTAATAAACATGTAGTACCAGCATGCTGGTAATAATACTAAAGGGACTAGGATTAATAGACATGTATTACTAGACTTTTCGAGCGGCGCCCGCTACAAGTGTAGGCCCGAAGGAAATTGATACCGACCAATATCTCAGTCCATATCATCCTTGTACGAACCCATCTCCTGGTCGACAGGAGTATCATCGGGTAACGCCGAGTCAGCCACTCGAAGGTGTGCCATGGATGCACTGATTGCCTCCGAAATGAATTCAGAAGTCTCCGACGTGGACATCGCGAGTGCTTCGCGATGTTGCTTGTTGATGATGTTCGTGTCGCGAAGGTACATGCGAAACGAATCACCCATCCATCGAAGCCGTTTCTTGATGAATTCCGGGCTCTTGCCGGCTTCGTCAAGCAAAACACATGCCCACACCCGAAGGGAATGAGCGGAATACTTGGTCAACTCCTCCTTAGGAGTAGTCGGACGAATATGCATAACCGCATGCCGAAGGAGCGAAGCTACCTTGGTGCCAGTGAGGTATAGGAGCTGGCCATTCTTATTCGGGTATACGCAAACGGGCAGATCAGGCGATTGACCCAGACGCTGAGCTCGTTCAACGAGCTTCATGCAACTGCGAACCGGACACAGGAGCGGTACGTTGAGATCAGCTCCCAGAGTGATCCTTTGGCCATTCTGGCGATTCTTCTGGATGCGCCAGGTAATCGTCACCGAGCGAGCCTTGGCTCGTGACGACTTCGAGAAGTCAGTAATTCGGTTGCCATCTTCATCGTGGAAGGCAAAGTCATTAGCTGTAAAGGCTTTGATCACCTTGCGTCCTGACGGGTACGTGTGGTAATCGCAGGCCGATTGTTTCGTTTGAGCGTATTCACTCGAACGTGGGCCAATATACCGGGCTAAAACAAGCAGGTTGAAGAAGACGTTATCGAGCGAGTCCGGAGACCTACTGTTGGCCGCTTTTGCGTGGAGCTGGGCAAAGATCTTGTTGTCCAACGGACTGCGTTGGGATGCAACTTCTTCCTCCTTGGCCAGGTTCTCGACCAACGTCGCCGGGAGATTACCTGGTTCCGACCATCGAGTTGGCACCACGAAACCACGCTTCTGAAACAAAATGTTCACCGCATCAGCGTATCCACGAACAGTCATTGCTCGAACTACTTCCTTATCATTGAAGTTGGCGCCAAGCATCACGTCCTTGAGGTATATTGCGACTATTCGTTCGTATCCGATCTCGGATCCGCACGGGTCGGGAATGTGATGGAGGGCACACCAGTTGATGTAGTGAGCCTGCCTAGCGGCTTGCGTTTCAATTGCTCTATCGTGCTTTGAGTGGGCCACCTCCCAGTCAACACGGTCTCCCAGATCAGCGAGAGCAGATCGGGCGCAAAGTGGAAGAAAGAGCAAGTTCTCAACTCGGGGTATTTCTGTTGAAGAGAGGAATAATCAAAGGTGGCAATCGATGAGGATGAAGTACGTTTTTGACGCGAAATGTCGTCGGCAATGAAATTATCATGCGTGCTGATCCACTTGGAGGTGATTCCCACAGGCGAATTGATCAGCAAAGAGCAGAATACTCGAGCCAGCAAACGTCCGAGCCGTGAAGTCTTGCATGCATGCAGGGTCCAGTTGAGTGCGGACGTGTTATCTGTAACGTTGAGGACCACAGGATGAGGGTCGTCTGTAATGTCGGTTGTGGTCACGACGTGCAAGATGGCGCAGTAGTTCAGAATCACCGTCACGAATTCAAGTACGTTGATAGAGACAAATGAATCATCCGAATCGTTCTGCGTGTAGAGCAGCGTACGCTGCTTGACCTCTTCCGGGAAGTCAAGATGCCACCAAAAACCGAGAGAGAGTGAATATCCACCAGCTCCATGCAGGCACGCATCGCCAAATGCGGTAGCGAAAGGGTCACGTGGTATCATTAGAGCCAAAGGTGTGCTCCAAAGGGTACCCGAGTTTGGATGGAGTTGTTCACGAAAGAACTCGATCTCGGCCCGCATGGTGGTATTGATATTGTACTGGAATTTCGCGTGGTGGACGAGGTGGGCCGCTCTCTTTAAAGCAAAAGAGATGTGCTTGGCTTGGTCCGCGCCAAAGGTATCATACTTGCCGGACTTGATGTCCGCGACGATGGTTTGAAACTCCTCGGATGACTCGGAAAGGAGCTTCTTGTTCTCTGCAAGAGCATGGGCGATCGACGTGTAGAGGTGGGACATTAGGTGGAATACCCAATGAGCCCCTTCTGCCAAACGAGCAAGCTTTCCTGTCAATGACTGGGCTTCGGAGACTGTAAATCGCTTCCGGCCCCTATGCCATGTTGTATCAATCAAGTGTTTAACCTCGGCCACATATTCATGAGTCATGGACACTGTCATCGAATGGGTATCCAGAATAACACCCAGGACCGTTTGCCGTGTATCCACGACAAGGGTCTCCCATTTATCCATGGCCAAAGGACATTGACGTATGGTTGGGTTGTCATCTCCCATGACGACGAAGATTGCCTCGATGATAGCGGCTAAAGCCATTTCCATGGCTGCCCGACCAACTGCCGCCAGCAAAGCGTCATCCACGTATATACGTGCAGGCCGCGGGATTTGATTGCCCGATGGGTCAAACACGCCTTGGTTAATCGCGCAGGCTTTCGCTTGGACAGGTTGGCTACCTGAGCTTGGTGTGCCCCATTGAATCATGTCGAGGTAGCGACGATGCTTGGCGACGAGATCTGGCCTGTTGGCGTATTTAAGTGATAATGCTTCAATCGAGCGCCGGAAAGGTTCCCAACTAGAGGCAGATGTATTAGATCCAAAGACCATTGCTGTAGCTATACAGTAAAAGTCAATTCCGAGGAAACCAAAGGCACCCGTGAGATCTGGGTGGATTCGCCCAAAGCGAAAGCATGCCTTCACGTCGGCCAATGCGAGCAGGATAGGGGCATCGGGGTAGCTAATACGGAGGTTGTATACATCTCGATAGAAGACAATCTTGGTATCACCAAAAGTGATTATCGCTTCGTCAGCCACTAGGGTCAGCTCGTTCAACACGACGTCGGTAG
>JALLBB010002266.1:0-10131 GCA_036939735.1 Discostella stelligera
AGGGTAGGACGGTCGCAGGAGGCAACAAACAGCGAGGGTACATCGACAAAGAAGACTCGAGCTCTCCTACTGTAGCCACGGAGTCTGTGATTCTCACCTCACTAGTCGACGCGTTGGAACGAAGAAAAACAGCTATAATCGACGTCCCCAACGCATTTATTCAAACAGTGGTAGAAGACAAGAATCACCGAGTCATCATACGAATTCGAGGTATGCTCGCGGACATGCTTGTGAAAATAGCGCCACAGGTATACTCCGATTACGTGACCGTCGATAAAAAGGGCAACAAACAATTGTTGGTAGAGTGCCTGAATGCACTATACGGCACGATGGTGGCAAGTCTTCTATACTACCGCAAGTTCACCAAAAGCCTCACGAGAAAAGGCTACACAATGAACCCCTACGACCCGTGTGTGTGGAACAAGATCATTGACGACAACCAATGCACAATCTGCTTTCGTGTGGACGACTGCAAAATCTTGCACTTCTTGCAAAAGGTAATCAACAAAATAGTGAAATGGTTACACAAAGTCTACAATAGTATATTTGAAGCGGGAAGCAGAGAGATAAAAGTGCACACCCCAAAAGTACATAAATATCTTGATATGACTATAGACTTTACAATGAAACATCAGGAGCGTATCTCCATGGTCAAATATGTCAAAGAATTTGTAGACACATGGGACCAAGCCGAAGCAAAGCATGGTGATGGATTAGTGGAAGTCAAGCCATGGCGTGGAAAGAAAACAAGAGAGACCGTGGTACCCAAGGATCTGTTCAAAGTCAATGAGGACTCTGAAAAGCTCAACAATGAGATGTTGTTTGCATTCCACAACTGTTGGGAGACGTACACGTGATATGTAGGATACGGACAGGTGTAGGTAGTATTCGGATGATCTGTACAGTATCAGTATGATCTGTACAGTATCAAAATGATCTGTATAGTATCAGGATGATCTGTATCGTCGCAATGGAACTCCCACCCTTAGCTCACTTCAACAAGATAATTGTCTAATAGAATTAATTGGAACAAATCCGATTTTAATAGTAATAGGTGTGCTTGAAAAGGTGACCACCCGACGCGGTGGTTTCCCAACATTATCTTGTTGAAGAGCAAGCATATCCCAGCACCATGACTGGGAAACAACAACGCCAGCAGCAGGGGAGGCCGCGGCAGCGCAAGACCGAGACCAACCAAAACCGGTCTCAACAAAGATCTTGAGTCCAACATATTCGACCTGGGGGAACGATCGTCGGCCGATCAAATGCGGACTACGCAAATCAAAATCGCGGAATACATTGGTGGATTATATGGCGGTGACATAATGGGCGAACTCGAAACAAAAACGGAATTCGTTGTACCCCCATTGGAGTACCCTGCAACGGCGCAGCTACGTCAACCAGCCTACGAAGCAATGATACGCGCTCAACAAACCAACACAATGCGTAAGCTCAAAGCAAAGAAGGATCGGTTACAGGCGCAGATCGATGCTCTGCCAATCAACGACGACCGAATCGATGACCTCAATGAAAAAATGTACGACATTGAGAATGAAATCCTCCAAGCCGAATACGATCAAGGGATCGACATTGTCGTGCCGCTCAACGACGAGGAAAAGGGAGAATGGAAGCTCCAGGAGAAAGCGTATGGGGATAGAGTGCAAAAACACATTCTTAATCAACAAAAGGCTTTTGCAGTCATCCTCGGTCAGTGCACCACCCGACTCAAAGATAAAATGCACGATGATCCGAAGTGGGATGCGGTAAATAAAAACCGCAAACCACTAGAGCTTTACGCGCTCATCGAGAGGGTAATCATGAAACAAACAGGAGACGAGTACCCGCCCCATAACTTGGTAGACAATCTCATGGCGGTGCTGACAATGAAGCAACTACCAAATCAATCCAACGCACAATGGTACGAAAGGTTCTGCACGAGAGTGGACGTTGCGGAATCGGTGGGAGTGCGATTCGGCGCATTCGAATGCCTATATGACTATTGCTGCGAGATCAGAGGATGGAAAGAGTTTGACACGCTTAGCTCGGACGAGCAAGAGACAATTAAAAACGACTCAAAGGAACGACTACTCGCCTACCTGCTCATTCAAAATAGCAGCAACACCCCAGCGCACGAAACAATAAAGTCCAATCTGCTTGAAGCCTTCATAGCCAAGCGTGACGAATATCCAAGCACCCGCAGCGATGCCATTGCCCTACTAAACAAATACGACGAAAGGAAGCAGCAACCATCCACCGCGAGCGAGGGAACAGCGTTCGCACAAAAAGGAAATAAGAAGGGTGCAGACAAAAAGGGAGCCAATGCAACAACACCTAAGAAAGAGGAGAAGGCCGATGAGGAGCCGAAGAAGAACTTTTTCGAAAATAGAGAGTGTTTTGTGTGCGGAAAGAAGGGACACGGCGCAAAAACATGCCCCAACAGAAGCAAAAAGAGTAGCGACGACTCTTCTACATCATCAAAGTCGAGCAAGGAAAGCTTAGAAGAGTTTGGCAAGAAGCTGAAGAACGCTCAGAAACAATTTGCACAACTGAAAGCGCAAGTCGAGGAGGACGGCGACGAATCTGACGAAGACGATTTCTCCCACTTTCAGTTCATGGGCCTGTCGTCCTCGGACCACGATATACCGCCTGAACGGACCTACCGCGAAGTTTCGATGAAACAATCCAGGGGTAAATTAAATGACCTCAACCTACGAAAAATAATACTCTTGGACAATCAATCCACCATGTCTTTGTTCTGCAACGCCAAATTTGTTACCAATGTACGACACTCCGACGAACCACTCACGCTCCACAGCAATGGAGGATCACTGGAGGTACACCACATGGCAAGTATTGGAGAAGGGAAGCCAGACGTATGGTTCTCCGACAAAGCCATCACAAACATCCTATCTCTCAAGGAGGTCATCAAAACGTACCATGTCACTTACGACAGCCACGACGAGGCATTCATTGTATACCGGCAGGACCACGGGATGCCGAACATGATATTTCGGATGCATTCGAGCGGTCTTCACATCTACGATCCCAAAAGAAGCGAGTTCTCTTTTGTCGTAACGGTTGAGGACAATCTTAAATCATTTTCTAAGAGACAGATTGCAGGTGCGGAGAGAGCACGCAATCTGTATGCAGGATTGGCCTACCCGTCCATCGCCGACTACAAATGGATACTGCGATCCAACCAAATACAGGAGTGTCCGGTAACTTACGATGATGCCGGCGTCGCCGAAAAAATCTGGGGGCCTAATATCGCAGCGCTGAAAGGCAAGACGACTCGACGAACTCCCGAGCCAGTTAAAAGCGATATTGTCGCAGTCCCTACGACAATCAGGGAGCTGCATCGGATTGTCACGTTGTCAATCGATGTATTCTTTGTGAATAAGATACCATTCCTCCTCACCTTCAGTCGAAAAATCTGTTTTACCACCGTCACTCACCTATCCAACCAAAAAGCCGACACCATCTTCGTCGCGTTCAAGTCTATTTTTATGTACTACTTGCAAAAGGGATTTCAGGTGCTCACGGTAACTGCAGACAACCAATTCGCGCCCCTGCAAGAGATGATGTACAATTTGCCAGGAGCGCCTACTCTCAATCTATCGAGTGCAAATGAACACGAGCCATACATCGAACGGAGGATCCGTGTTGTCAAGGAGAGGGCACGCGCGGTTCGGCATTCCATGCCATTCACATCCATCCCACCAAAAATGCTCACGCACATGGTTTTCTTCGTCGTCAAACTCCTCAACCTCTTCCCGGCGAAAGGTGGAGTTTCGACCGAATACAGCCCGAAAACTATTATGTCTGGCGAAACTATTAACTACAAGCAATACTCCTTACCCTTTGGAACATATTGCCAGGTCCACGAAGAAGATGGGCCTCGTAACAGTCTAGCTGCTCGAACTCAAGGAGCAATCTCGGTCGGTCCATCATCCAACCGCCAGGGCGGCCAACTTTTTTTCTCCCTTAACACCGGACGCATCATTACCCGACGCGCATGGACCGTCATCCCTAAAAATCCCAGGAGTGGTTGCGGATGCCGTTGACATCCCAGGAGTGGATACTGCGGAAAATACTAAACCAGCACAACATGATATCAACGACATGCCCACCACACAAACTGAACCCGCACTAGTTGAACCCCATGCACCCACTGATGACCAACCAACCACTTTTGAATCCGCTTGCGAGTACGATGAGACTCCAAATGAGGCTCCAAGCGACGCAAATTCAACCCAGCCAACTATCCCATCTGCTCCAGCAGTCACTGAGACAGACACGGCAACTCCACCCTCACTCGACGCAGCGTCTCCCGTGGGAACCCGGAGATCTACAAGAGTCAGGACACAAGTGAAGTCATACGTTCCTACCATGAAAGGAAAATCTTACCAATATGCCGCGACACAACTATCAGACACCGAATGGGACAAAGGAGTGGTACAGGTTATACTTACGCAACTGACTCTTAAGGCTGCACTTAAGGCTTGGGGCGACGATGCACGAGCCGCTGCGAAGTCAGAAATGAAACAACTACATTGGAGAAATTCGTTCAAACCAGTACGCAGAGAAGACCTGACTGAGCGTCAGAAACAGGCAATTCTGGAATCCCACATCATAATGAAACAAAAGCGAAATGGGGAGATCAAAGGCCGTACGGTCGCAGGTGGCAACAAGCAGAGGGGGTATATTCAAAAGGAGGATTCAAGCTCTCCCACGGTCGCCACTGAATCAGTGATACTCACTTCCATCATCGATGCAGAGGAAGAAAGAGAGACTGCTGTTATCGATATTCCCAACGCGTTCATTCAGACAGTCGTCGAAGACGAAAATAAGCGAGTGATTGTGCGAATCACTGGTCTGCTCGTAGACCTTTTGTGTGAGATTGCACCGGAGGTATACTCAAGTTATGTCACAACCAACAAGAATGGGACCAAACAAATACTAGTGGAATGCTTAAATGCACTGTACGGAACAATGGTGGCGAGTCTCCTGTACTACCAAAAGTTCACCAAGAGCCTCAAAGATGAAGGTTTCAAGATGAACCCTTACGATCCATGCGTGTGGAACAAAACCATTAACGGTAAGCAATGTACGATCTGCTTCCATGTGGACGACTGCAAAATTTCCCACGTCTCTGGAAAGGTAATCGACAATATTATTGATTGGTTGAGGAATGACTATGAAAGCATCTTTGAAGATGGCAGCGGTGCCATGACGGTACACCGCGGTAAAGTCCACAAATACCTGGGTATGACTTTAGACTACAGCACCAAACATCAAGTTAAAATATCAATGGTGGACTACGTGAAAGAAATAGTGGCAGCGTGGGACAAAGCGCTCAAACAAAATGATGATGGCTTCACGTTAGTAAAGACAAAGCGCGGACGAAAATCGAGGATTAGTGCAGCACCCGAGGATTTGTTCAAGGTCGACGATGACGCAACAAAACTCAACACCGAAATGGCGACGGCTTTCCACAATATCGTAGCGAAAGCACTATATGTAGTTAAGCGAGCAAGACCTGACGCATCGGTATCTATCGCATTCCTCACTACTAGAGTCCGATCCCCCGACGTCGATGATTGGAGGAAACTAGAGCATCTGATTGAGTATTTCAGAGCAACTCTCGATATGCCTCTCATTCTTGGTAGCAATTCGACCGGAGTATTGAATTGGTACGTGGACGCATCCTTCGCGGTACATCCCAATATGAGAGGGCACACTGGTGGTGGACTTACGTTGGGTCGAGGATTTCCGATCATAACATCTACCAAACAAAAATTGAACACACGCAGCTCAACGGAGAGCGAGCTTGTCGGTGTCGATGACATGATGCCGTCAATCCTGTGGTCGCGCTATTTTTTGCAAGCCCAAGGATACAAGGTAAGCGACAGTGTCATTTTCCAGGACAATCGAAGCACCATGCTACTGGAGAGGAATGGAAAGGCCTCCAGTAGCAAACGTACGAAGCACATCAACGTCAGATATTTCTTTATCACTGACCGAATTTCCAAAGGCGATGTTCGCGTCGAATGGTGTCCGACCAAAGATATGGTCGCGGATTTCATGACGAAACCGCTTCAGGGCTCTACCTTTAAAAGGTTCAGGGACCTATTAATGGGTGCGCTTCCGATGAGGGAAGTGTCCAAAGCATTGACTCGTGACCCGGTTAAGCAGTCCGATCGCGAGAGTTTGACGCACAAATAGTTGCGCCACAGGAGTGTGTTGGGAGACGTACACGTGATACGTAGAATACGGACAGACGAACGTATTGTCGCGATGGAACTTCCACCTTTTGCTCACTTCAACAAGATAATCATCTAGTAAGAATTATTGGATAGAAATCGTTCTAATCGTAATAGGTGTGCTTGAAAAGGCGACCACCCGACGCGGTGGTTTCCCAACACTTAAGATTAAAGGAGACTAAGCGCAATTTGTCCAAACAGCTCCAAACAAACAATTATCTTCCATAAAATAACGAATCCTACTTAGTTGTGCGGCAGTGATGAGTAGTAAATAATGCCGTCTCGATTCAGCAAACGGGTGAATCCACGCGAACAAATCACAACTCCTCCATGGACATTTGATACTTTCGAATCTCTTTGCACTTCAATGCAAAATTGACAAACAGCACACCCGCGAGAATCGCACCAAGAAAGAGCGGTCCGCGAGAGTCATCCCATCGGCCGGGGATGCGAGTACGAATCTTCTCCGCTCGCCACAAGAAGAGATGCAACGCGTAAAGGCAGAACCCCAGTGCGATGGGGAGGAGTGCCATGGCATACCAATGTGCAGACACGGAGTGAGTCTCCGATGCGAAGGCGAGAATACCGGCCGAGATGGTGTACAATGTCACACCAGCATGCAACCAGTGCAAGAAGGTGCGTTCGTTGGCAAAGAAGACTTTGGGTTCAATCTTCTGCACGGACGTGGGCGCCAACTGTTCCTCGTTGTTGTACCCACTGCAGAAGGGGAAAAGCCATCCGGCACATGTATCCTCGCAACATCCCTGGACGGTGGCATTGAACATGATTTCTTCATCAGGGACATCATCTCCACCGTAGTACTTGTCACCCGTGGTGGCGAGCTTGGGTTTGATGAGTGATTCGGTATTCGCGGTACGTCCCTTGGCATCCAAATGAGGCTCCTTGATGTTACCGAAGGGCAGGAGATGGTTGTACAATTCGTTTGCACCCGGACCAACGCCAGTCTCCGAATCTTCTTTCACCAGAATCCTTCCACCACCCGACTGCAGGATAGATTCACGAATGCTGGCATCATCGACCCAGTAGGGTACCGAGCGGACGTACTCCGGAAGTAGAACCGCGCATCCATGGATGAATTTCGAGAATTTGTGCACCTCATACAACATGCCACTGTTCTGAAGCTCGGTCACCCACGCGGGTGGCTCGGTGTTTGCGCCTCCCAACTCGAGCTTTACCTCGAGGACGGCATGAGGAAAGCGGGTGATTTCATTCGTGGCGCAGGGCTTGTCGGGATCGCGGAACCATTTGGCACCTCCCTCGGTATCGTATCCGCGTTCGGAAATCAACGTCAGGTTGGTATCGAGAGAGATACGCACGGTGGCATCAAAAGGGATTTGGAATGCCGTGCGCATGTACTGAGTGCGCATGGTGGGGACGAGTTGCTTCGTCTGGACAACCTGGACCATTTCACGGACCAGGGTTTCCCAATCGTCGACCTCGGCTTGGGTCATCTTCTTCTTCTTCAACAATTGTTCGCGCTTCTCCTCGATGGGGTATTGGTCGTTGAGGACGGATTTCACCTCGGACTCGTCCACCTGTACGAACAAGGAGTACAACGAGGTGCTCGTGATGTAAGAAATACCGCAGGGGAGTGACGGCGGACAAACTCCTACCACAGAATAATCTCGACGAGACTACTTACGATGAACCTTTCCTTGACACTCGCCTCGCCCGTCCAAGTATCTCTGTGCGTCTTGCGCTCGAAGAAGACAATCTTGGGATCGCCGGCACCGTACCAACGAAGACGATAGGCAATGGCCCCGGGAGTCTTGTCGAGACGACCATGATACAGCTCTGTACAAGGACGGATCAGGCGAGACGAGAGACATGAGATGCGAAACACTCCACAACATCATCTCGAATATGGTTGGTTCATCGATCGAAAAGTTACGAAAAGAACGAGGGAACTCACCCAGCTGATCATTGTCAAAGTACACGCTGTTCGTCAACTGCGAATCGCTCTCTCCCGTGCTCGTCTTTTGCAAAAACACCGGCAGATGCTTGAGGACCGCATACTTGACCTTACTCACATCTTCCGTGCGGACCCAATACTTGGTAGTACTGCGCAAGAAACTCTGATTGGAATCGTTGTTTCCCTCTTCGGCGGCATGATCGTTTCGTAGAGCAGAGTAAATGGCCGACAGTCGCACGACGACATCGGAGTAGTCTCCGCGAACCCAAGCCTGGTTGTGCATCCGATTGATGTAGAACTGCTTGCACGCGTGAGCCGGGGCATTCTTGTCGTGTTTCTTCAAGATCTTGTGAAATCCCATAAAGTTAATGTTTACGTACTTCTCCAAGGTGAGGAAGGCGCGGGCCACCTCGTCGGCGAGTTCTCGAATGCGTTCGACTTCCGTGTCTGACAAGGTGGTCTTCCCGGCGACTTCCTTTTCGATGAGGGAAATGTCCGATCGGAGTTCGGTCACGCGCTGGAGGGTGAAAGCCTCGACTTTGGCGAGTTGGGCGTCAATTTTGGAGTAAAAGTCTTCTTCGTTGACGGTGGGGTCATCCTTGGTGAGCATCCGCCCAGCTTGGTTGGTGGGAGGGGGCGCGGTGAGGGACACTTCGCGAGTGGTGGGATCCACTCTGGTTGGACAAGAAGGAGTTGATAATTTTAGTAAAAACAAAAAAGAAGAGTTGTTGAACGAGAGATTCAAATCAACAGAACAACAGCCCCATCAGTTAGCAGCAGCATAGTATACACTCAAAAAAAGTGAAAAGAGGGACAACACGGGCCGCCGCTCACGCTGTAGCAACTCACTTGGCCAATTGGGTGCGACCCAAATCCTTAATAATATCTTTCAACGCATCGTACTCCAAATACGCATCGGGGGGGTAATCCGCGGCACGATTCTCGTTGAGCTTGAGGCCAAATTTCACCATGATTAATGTATAGACGCTTTTGATTCGAGCACAGCAGTTTTGGGGAGGTGGACGACGGTGTCCAAGGTTGCAGTCGTAAAGATATTATGTTTCTATGATGGATCGATGAAGTTGTAACTACTAATTCAGCTGTTTGTGCCCATTATTATTTTTTGTGTGTGTGTGTGCGTGGTAGGTGGTGTGTTGCTTGGGAGCTGACACACGCTCTCTCTTTACCCGCGCTTCCCCACGAAAGATATGAGTGGAATGAAATCTTTTTCGACCCCCCGAAAAGGGGCGAATCTCGTCGTAGGAATTAATAACGTCTGACGTTGCATTCACATACACAATGTTTCGGAAACTTTTTGTTTGACACGTCCTTTTGCTTAAAACGAATCTTCATTCCCTCCAAAAGATCTCAAGAAAAATAGCCATCGTCATCTCTACCTTCAATCTCCTTCAATGATTTCGTTCAGTTTAATTGAGATTGTATACCATATGTTTGCTTTCCAATGCAACCTGTACAGTAGCATTGGGCACGCCACCAAGCAACCATTAATCTCTGCCAAAGCAATGAGAAATTCCCTCTACATTCGAGTCATTCATCCACCCAGGGACTCGAATGTAGTGACTTGAGCCTGGAAAGGAAAGGTCTAAGATGATGGAAAGAGCAAATACACCATGTGGAAGACAAAGGAAGTGATGTGAGGAAAGTGGTTGTTCCTATTTTATGAGCTTTATACTATGATGAGAAATGAGGGCGAGCTTGCTAACAAATACTAGCTTTTATCATGCAACAATGTAGGATTGTGTAGAGTTGTGTATGATCCAGGTGACCAAAATTGGCCTTATACAACTTGTATGTGGTACCCTCAATAAGGGGAGTGTGTGGTGGCATATTATGGGGTCAATTATGCACTCTGTAAGATCTTGTATCCTCAAGGATCCTGAGCTGTTCAGGGTGATGTCAGGGGGTCTGACATCA
>JALLBB010002282.1:0-10837 GCA_036939735.1 Discostella stelligera
CATTTCCTGCTGGCATCTGGGAGTAAGGGTCGTAGTGGTTCTGCTGTGTGTTGGTGTGAGAAAAAGGATCGTAGTCTTCTCCATTTTGGGCTTGGGTCTTGGAGTAAGGGTACTGATACTGGTTCTGCTGAGTGTTGGTGGAAGCATAGTACTGATTCTTCCGGGTCTGGGTTGGATTGTTCCGATTCTGTCTGGTACCAGGAGGATTAATGAATGGATTGTGTTTGCGAGTTGTGGAGGTGTTCTTGTGGGTGGTGGTGGTGCTCGAACGGTTGCTTGCGTTGGCCATATCCTGTGCTGCCCGAGCAATCCTTGCTGCGTGCACTCTATCAATTGGCTTCTTGGGTGAGACTTTGGTGGAAGTCATCCAAATGAGGTCCAATTCTTCTGTACCCCAAATGGCTATGCGATAATTTAAGGCGCCCATCATCAGTTCGTACTTATCTGTGGTGAGTTCCCTGGAATTTTGTGGGATAGGAACAAGGCTGAGGCCACCTCTAAGGTCGGCGTTTGCACTGTCATGCCTGCTATTCCAATCTTCACCTTGCCGAAAATTAGAGTGGACATAGATCTGTTTTCCAGTAGATGGATCGCGTGGAAGCTTGAGCCGGTAGGTTGCCCACTGTGCCTCCTTGGACTTCTCATCAATTATTGAAGCATATGCTGTGTTGCAGTTATCAATGGTTACTTGACAGGCAGTATCTAGCTTGACATCCATTACACCCACATTATTACCCTCATGGTATGCTTTGATTTCAATATCAAAGGTCGTCTCAACATGGACAGGCATTGCTCGGATGAAGGAGTAAGAAACAACAGGACAGGTTAGATAAAGAGCACTTGAGCCGATCCCATCTGGTTCCAAGCCACATTCCATATCAAGGGCAAGGCTTGTCCTTCCGTTTTTAATATCCTCCTCCACTAGAAAGGGAAGAGAGAGAAAGAGACTGCTCACCAAGTGAGCGCCATCATCATCCCACATTCTTCCCCCATTGAAGAGCTGGATATTGAAAGGATTGGGTGTCGGTGTGAAAGCCAAGGCAAGAGAGCTTGCGAGAAGCGGGTCATCCTCATCATCATCCCCCTTGGTAGTGGCACGTGTTTTCTTTCCACGTGGCGGTGTGATGCTTTGTCGGGTAGGTCAAGTAGTAGTTGTGCAAGCTCCCACATTCAAGTTACGGAGACCAGCTGTAAGCAAATCGTCCTCTGCCATGATATCATCATCATCATCATTTGCTCGCACACTGTCAACATCCCTTGCTCTCCTTCCTCTTCCTCTGGTGCGTGACATCGTGCTTCTAGTGCTGGTTGGCAATTGAGATGCAAGGAGCTTATCGATGGAATCGTTCTGTGCAAAGAATGGATAGAAGTCAGAAGCAACAAAGACTCTGGGTAATGGATTGACTCGTCGATTGATGTTTTGCCTTCGGATGTTTGCTTTCCTTCTGATTTCAGGGGTTGGAAATGCTAGGCCACCACTGCAAAGGCGGATACTTCTGATGAGATATGGCAATTCAATGTCCTCTCTGTTAACGTTGCAGAACAGTTCAATGATATTTTCATGGAAGACTGTGAAGGCGGACATGAAATAAATTATGACATCTACAGCCATGAGCTTCATGATACTCGTACAGTTTGTGCAACTCAAAAAAAAGCTCAGCGATGACACAACGACCAAATAGATTGAATTGGTTTCTTTAATCCAAGAATCAAGAACACACATGGATTGCACATGGACAAATCAATCGCCTTTGCGAAGCGAATGAGAATAACAAGTGAATTCCAATGCACTGGGCCATCCATTCATTTTGAATCATGAGAAAGAGGAAGAAAGAAATCGTTGAGATTTTTGGTGACGTTAGATCACAAATGACTCAAAGCCACCTATCATTGCCACCAGTGATAAATCTAAGAACCTCAGAGGACAACAGCAATCTAAACCTTTCCAAGGACACCTCATCATGGTACTCTTCTATGGGGTAGTCGCAAAGTGATTGCAGCAAGCAACCAAAAACAATGAAAACAATGATGACATTGCATGTGTCCTATCAAAATGGACCTCCCGAATTGTGACTCCAGAAGATATCCTTTGCGCCGGACTTTTATACGCTGGGTTTGATCATGCGCGCCAAGCAATCAACAACATAACAAGAAAGATCAATTGGTTCAAGGCATTTTATGGTGTTGAACCTACCACTGTTGACTCTATTTTCAAAGTTGTCAGGAGTGTTGATGGCAAGCATGTTATTCCAAAAGAGCTTNACGCTGGGTTTGATCATGCGCGCCAAGCAATCAACAACATAACAAGAAAGATCAATTGGTTCAAGGCATTTTATGGTGTTGAACCTACCACTGTTGACTCTATTTTCAAAGTTGTCAGGAGTGTTGATGGCAAGCATGTTATTCCAAAAGAGCTTCTCATGGCTTTTAACTGGCTCTTTTTATACGACACTTATCCTGTCCTCTCTGGGAGATGGAACTTTTCGGAGAAGTTCATTATGAAGACTATTATTGAGTATGGATTCTTAATTGCAAGTCTACTGAGGACGAGAATAGTTTTTGATTTAGAGCATGATGTGAAACTTGGATGCACTGTCGACTGTTGCAATTTTATGATTCAAGAAATGAGACTTGATCCTAGCTCAAAGTGGTATGATCATAAATCAAATTCATGCAGATTGGTGAGTGGTGAGCTGCAATTTTTCTGATGTTGAATAAGCATGGCCATGATATTTTTTTGCATTCTAAATTTATTTTTGTTACTTGCAAGAAATACGAATTCTGTCTTGCAGTGAGGGAGGCAAGAATTGTCTGGATCAGCGGACCACATGTACCATCCCGCCATGATATCAATGTTTTTCGTGGTGGCGAATCAAAGAATCCTAAAGATTGGGACACAAATGCACTCTACATTCAACTGGGAGCAGGGGAAATGTGCATCCGAGACAGTGGTTATGTCGGCAAGCCTGACAGAATAGTGGTGGAAAAAGATGAGCAACCGCCCCATCTCAAGCGTTTTTTGTCAAGAGCAAAGAACCGTCAGGAAACTTTTCACTCAAGGCTCAAGAGCTTTAATATTCTTGGCCACCGCTTCCGCCACAATGACAAGTTGCGTCTTCATCAAATGGCAGTGCATGCTGTAGCGGTAATCATCCAATATGATTACAAGAATGGTCACCCTCCTTTTGATGTTTGATGCAATCTAGGCAGCAATAAATCGTAGTTCAATCCGGCATCAGGTAATAAGAGATGGTAGGTATCCATCTGTCCAGTAGAGTTTCCTTGTGGATTATTGTGTCGCACAAATCTTTGTATGCTTAAATTTATTAAGACTAAATTCCTCCGTTGGTATGTTGTTGATCGCCTTTGAGTGGAGTTGTGGATGCCAAACATAATTGGTGCATCGTCGTAGGTAGTAGTTTGTCTGACAAGATTATCATTGTTGTTTCGTTGTAGTCATATCATTGTAGTCATCGCCGTTGTCATCATCGTTGTTCTTTTTGTGATAAAAATTGTTTCGTTTTTCATTGTTGTCAATTATTTGGTTGATTGTCATTTATAAGCAATGGCAGATGTCAGTACTGCCCACTAACCACCATCTCTGTTTCAATAAATATTTGTTTCATCTTTTTTGTTTGACCTCGTCAAGATAATCATGAGCTCCGCTACTCTCCGTCTAGTATTGGCAAGAATATGGTAGTGTCTGTCTCTCTCTCTCTCTCTCTCTATTTAAATAAATAAATAAATAACATATTAAATTTAGTCCATGGACATGGAGTGACTAAGACGCTAGGTTCTTTTGGGCTGCCGCGTTACTATCTACAGCAACACCGCCATGGGCGGTATGTAAATCATACATCTTCGGAGTTTTTCCGGAAACAAGGTTCTATGCACCTTCAAGGCATTTGCGGCGGTTGTGTGGAGGATCAGTCGGGTTTGTGCTTCTTGTTGGATGGTAGAGCTAGTTGGATCCAGTGTGGGTTGGGTCGTGGGGTGTGGGCCGTGGGGCCGGAGACAGCATTGGGCGATGTGATCCAGAAGGGTGGGGGAGCGGTGCTGTTGACGTCTTGACGTATCCTCCGGATTGTAGAAGCTGCTTTGTATCTGTTGGGTGGTCGTGAATTCGTGTTGCGTGGTTGTGGACTTGATGTGGATCGGTGTCGCTTTGCTGCGATGGCAGCTTCCATCGCTGCAAGCCAGTAATGTTGTGTGTCGATGTCTGCTGCCAGTAGGCGGTCGGTGTCAAATTCAAGGAGGAAATGACTGTCCACAGGAATTGACGAGGGTCTGCATTGCATGAGCGATTCAATCTGGATAGCCGCCTCGGTGTGCTCTTTGAGGCGGAGGTATCCCATCGAGTTGTCATGTAGCATGAAGTTGCGAAAAATCCACTGAGAGTGCGTTATATGCAGAATCATTGAGATGAACTTTGACGACCAGTTTTTGACAGGAAGACGAGAACCCGACAAGGCTAGATGTGTGCGTTGGAGGGCTGTAATTTTTGACGAGACTCTGCCTTCCATGAAATTCCTCCAACCAATCAGATCTTGTGATTCTGCGATAGCAAACATAGTGGGAGACATCGGTCCAAGGTCGACAAATTTCACTTGACCGCGACACATAATGTATTTGGGAACCCAATAGCAGAGCTCATGATGCGTGTTGTTGTTGGTTTCCATCCAGCATTCAAGTTCTGTCGTTGCATCGCAGAGTAGTTGGGTGCGTTCTTCATTTGGACATCGACACAGGTGGTCTGCATTTTCAGACGCAGAGAGGCAGCTGGGACATTTATCGTCATCAGATTGTTTGTATCTGAACATTTGAACTCTGGATGCGCAGAAGTTAGAATGCTGTTTGGCAAGCCACATCCGAAAACCGGTCGTTTTAGTGGAGAGAGCATTGTTAATTGCCGACCAGTCGACGGCATCGAATTGTGCTGTTGTCCAGCCCCGGCTAGAGCAGAAGAACGTTTTTGCTTGTATCATGCTGCATTCCATCCGAAGAGGGTGTGAGATTTCGGAAGATAGTTTGTGCCCGTCGATGTATAGTGCGACTTTTTCCAGTGGAAGCAGGTCGGTGGTAGGTAGCTCTTGGCCTTCTTGGTAAGTCTTGACCGCCGTAGACACAGCCTTTTTTGCGAGAAAGTCACATTGAACATTTAATTGTTGTTCCAGCGTGAGGTCCTCCCATTTGAGTACATCGTCCATGTGTGCTGCTACGTGTGCGTAGTGAATGTGCACGTCTGTTAGTTGGGTGTGGAGGGATCGAAGACATCTAAGGATGTCAGCACATTTAGATGTCGGCCGGATCCGGATCAGTTTGCGCGAGGATGTTCGAAGGGCGCCCTTGTTGTCACACCGTAGGCGAACTGTAGACTGGGAGAGAAGGGCAAAATATTTTGAGAGTGCCAAAATGAAAGTGTGGATCGATAAGAGACCAAGAAGTTCTGCGCGGTATGAGTTGGCTAAGTCAGAGACCTCATAGAATGAGCAGGCCCATTGTCTGTTAGTTGTGATATCTTTGACGATCCACCCCGCACCGCAGATGTTAGGCGCGCTTGTCGGATTATGTGACCCGTCAGTGACCCAGACGAGCGAACCATGTGATAAAGACTTCAGAAACCATTCCACAGAAGAGTCAAAATCGCAATGCATGTTGGACCACATCCAGCTGCCTCCCAAGCTCTCAAGTATGTCCCAGAAGGTGCATGGTAGTTTGTTGGGAATGAAGAGATGCGGTCCGAGGTTGTTAATGGAAACTCGGGTATCATTCGATCTGGAGCGAGGTAGAATGGTGCATGTGGCAGGTAGAAGTGAGTCCAATTGTGGTGTTGGCGTTTGTCGAGATAGTGTGTAAGTCGCTCCACTCCTGGTAGTCCTACTGCTGCAGGGTTGCTGTGTATAGACTTGCATAGAGGAACCGCAGTCTTCAATGATTTGCCCCGACTCGGCATGGTAGAACCATTTCCAGCTAATGTGAGTGCTATGAACCCATTCACCCAATGGTTGCGGGAGAAGATAATGGTGTCCGAGTACAAACTTCCATAAGTCTGACCATGTGAGCCAGTCCTTCTTAGTGGGTATCTCTGGAGGAAATGAGTACTTTGATTTGCGTGGGGTAGCATCACTATCTAGGAGGCTTTGATCTAGTTGTCTGCCATCAGCTGTTGTCATGTCGGACAGAAAAAGTAGGTTCAAATAACAGCGGCATCTGTTAATACTGGAGATAGTCTCTGCGGAATGCATGTGTTGATCGAGGAAGGACATGATTGTCTTGTCATGGCGACGTGGTGGTGCAATGATGTTGTAGTCTAGAAACAGACAAATGGGGAATTTGTCCGCGGATTCCCAGTAGCTGTGGACCCAGCTGATTGGAGCAAGGTGGCCAAATCGTTTGTATGATACCCAGAAGGGGTTATTATTCGTTCCAAGTTGAAGTTGTAGGTAGTGAAGGGAGCATGTTAGTTTCTTGCCAATGATCGAAGGAGTATTGTAGTGTTGGAAAAGAAGTGTGGTGCGACAAACAAATTGTTCGATAGGTAATGAGAGGAGACCTATACCTCCAAAAGTGTAGTGTAGAGTGCGCCATTCTTTCTTTATGTTCCTGTTCACTCCAATATATGGTAGAAGTCGGTAGTCGAATTTGGTTAAGCACTGTTCTGCCGCCGCATAAGAATTGGAGAGGGAACCAAGTCCGAAGCGAAGGCCTGCCCATAATTGTTGGTGGTATGACATAAGTACTAGGCTGGCCGGAAGGTGCCCATTGCGTATGCAGTTGAGCCACTTGTACGCCCTGTCATGCATTTGGGAGAGGTGGTGACTGTGGTCACCGTGAGGGCTGTGGAAGACTCCGAGTGTCCGAACTGCGTCGGTGGGTGATTTTTTCTCAATCGCAGTGCAAGTACCGTCAGATTCTGTTAATTGGAGTGCATGTCGGTCCATTTCCGTTGTGTTGTATTCCCATCTGCCGTGTGTGCATTTATATCCCACCAGGTACCAGAAGCTCTTGGCACCTTTGAGTGCACCGCCGGTTGCGTGGAGGAGGTTGGATCAGAGGGAGACGCACGCCTGTGCTTGAAGAGCCACGAGCGCTAACGTCCACAGAGCTGGACTCATGCTGTACAAGTCAGTGTCGTCCACAAACATGCAGCCGACCGACCTGGTGATGTCACCGGTGATTGGGTCTGCGATAGAAGATGCATAGTCTTGAGTTTTATAACAGTTGACGATCATCGAACTTAGTTGTAGCCACGATGCCGGTGCGGCTTTGCTACCTTGACCTAACCCACACATTGGATTGTCATCTGCACCGCCAAAGTAAGACGAAGAGTCGCCAAAACCCGTGCGAGTGTAGATCTTCATTTGTTGAAGCACGTGTAACAGTATGAGGACCGAGGGAGGGTGATTTGTCAACGCAAGCCAAACTAGTGACATCAAGCACGGATGTACGCAATCGTAACATTGGGCAGCGTCGACAGAAATTGTAGCCATGGGAGAGCGTGATTGGCGAGAAATGTCGAACGTGAGTGTTTTTTCCAAGCAGGTGTCTTCTGCTGTGCTGCCTTTCTTGCTGTAGTGTTCTTCTGGCAGCATGTTTGCCTCCTCGAGTTTTGATAGTGCAATATCATTGAATACGAATTTCATGAACCAGTTTAAATCTGCTTCGTAGAGTTGGATAGACCGAAGTTTATCGACTAGGCAGATACCGGCTACCTTCTCTAGCATCACCTGTAAGGCCGTACCCCAGCGGCGTGGGTGAATGCCACTCTGTGTGATAAGGTTCATTTGTAAGGCGAAGGTGTCGGCAAGTATTGGATCAAGGGCAGAGGCCTTGTAGTGAGTGATATGGAGGCCTGACGGAGAAGACGAAGTGCGATCATTAATCTTGCTCCAGTACTGAGTGTAGTTGGCGCCAGTGATGAGAATTTGAGGCTCGTGCCTGTGAGGTGCTTTTACCTAGTTTGGCTATTTCGAGGAGGAGGAGAAGTTGTGTGGCCTGATCCAACGTGCTTGGAATGTTGTACATGCCCATCAGAATGTCGTACACAATCTCAATGTTATGTAGATATTGAAGTTCATCTCCTAGTAGGGTGGATGCAATGGGTGCATTGTGTCCAAGCTGGAACCGGGACGAACATTCTTGCTGTATATGTTGTTCTACTGAATCTTTGTCAGTGAAGGTGATAATATTGCCGTCGACGTTCCTCTGAACTTCACGGCATGCCCTGCCTCGTGCGGGCTGTGTCACTCGATTGATCCGCTTCCACATACTGCTGCTTCTCTCACGTTGCATCCGTTCCCTGATTGCTCTCTCTCTCACCGTGTCTTCTGTATTTTGTGCATCCTGAACTAGGCAATGTCCAAACTGCCAGCGTAGACTGGTTGAAGAGTGTCTCAGTTCCTTTTGCCGGATCTTACATAGCTTGAGCCCATCTTTACATTGTTCCAGAGTAAGAGATCGTGGGTATGAGATATTTTTTCGTTTTGCAAACCTCATGGCTCTACTGACATCCACGTGTTTCTGTGCTTCCCCGCTTTTGATTTTAATGAGTTGAATGTATGCGTGGGCTCTATCATACCAATATTGTACTGTAGGACTGAACTCTAGCGCAGGTTCAAGTATTTTTCTGCACGATGACTCTGTGAGGATCCTGATGTCGGCTATCTGTTTGTGTATTATTTCACATCGATTGCGAAATGACACAGGTGAAGTCTGCTGGTAGAGTGATGATTCTGCTAGTAGGGATGCTAGGCGTTGTGGGATGCGATGTATGTCGAATTGTTTGTGGATGCACTGGTTGTATGATTGGACGGCGGCTGGTTGTCTTAGAGTAAGATGACGGGAGGTGGGATGGACAATTTTCCCTTGGTATTTTCCTATCGCTGACTTGGTCGTGAATTCGAAGATGGTGGTGCGGTGGTCGCCAACACTTTTGTGAAAGGATAGAAGTAGACAGTTAGTGACGTCAATGTCAGGAGTGGCAAAGATACCATCGATGGGCTGTGAACCGCCAATATGTGTGTTTGGTTCCGATTGGCTTGGCCAGAACTGGTGGGTGCATTCGTTCAACTCAATATCGTCCGATCGTAGTCTCTTTGAATTCTTTCCTTTGAGTGAATGTTCATTCAAGTCGATACATAATATTAGCCATTCGTTTTGAGCTCGCCATGTTCTGAGTTGTGCCACTAGGTCGTCGAAGAATAGTTGATATGGTGTACAACCAATGTTCTCTGATTGAATGTAGTTTAGATGCTGTTGGTAGACCGTCTTGAGTCCTGAGCGAGCCATACCAGAGCACGGGCAGTAAGCTACAACGAGGCGAGTAGTGCGTTCTGGAATGTGGGCAAGGTTCCATGATGTCCATCTGCCGAGACCACGGGGATCGGATTCTGTGTCACGGGCATATTCGAAGAGGGATTGTGACAGAATGATCCCTGTTCCTCCTGGTTGGCTAAGTGATACTCTTGGTGAGTGTATGTTGTTAGCAGTGGCGCATTTTATTTCCTGAGAAAAATAAGGTGTGCTCCATGATTTGAGGGAGTGACCTCTGCCATGCGTCCAGTTCACACCAACTTTGCATAGTGATATGCCGTCAACATCAAAGTCGTCCGCTAACTTGGAGAGTACTGTTAGCTTGCGGCGACGTACATCTGATCCCGATATATGTTGTTCAATTGGCAGTATGCTATCCTCCAAACACCATCTGGCCTGTCCTTAGCCATGTTACCAATTCTAGGAACTACTGATTTACTCTCTCTTGTATGTAAAGAATTCTCCTCTAGGTTAACAATTGTAGCATCTAGCGTGACTGATTTCAATGTTGTATCCCATGATTCTAGTTCGTGTCATTATCCTGTAGGTGATTTATGTGTTCTGCGGTATTGGTCGAATCATTCTCTGTACTTGCGGTGTGTTGCTGCTTGTGCTGATGAGTGTGGACCTCTGTTTCTGATGATGTGCAGGCGATTGCGGTAACTATCATCCCATCCGCAAGGAGATAGTTGTGGGTGAGTCATTTCTGATCCGCTCCAAGCCGAGAGGTGCCTGCAAGAACGATACCGGTCTCGCCACCAGCCTCTGCTGTGGTCATATTGGTATCGGTGTCCTCGGCACATCCTTGGAGCGTTGCAGCAGTATCCTTAGATTCTGAAGCAGGGAGTGGGAGTAACAACGTGTTAGTGTTGTCTTGCTCCATGACCTCGTTGTTGGTGTCGGTCATGAAGCGGTCAGTGATCTTTTTAGCATTTTTGATTGCCAAGATCATGCATTCTAGATACTCCGACAGAGATTCCTCGGAGCCAATCAGGTCAGATTTTAGAGCATCACGTAGTGCTTGGTTAAATAGGTGGTCTTGGATATTGTCGGGAATCTCAGTGCTTGGTTCGTCGTCATCGTTGTGGACGGTGGGGATTGCAGCGGAGATACTGTTGATAATTTCGAGCATGGTGGAGTAGTTCTTATTTGGTGACATCCTCTAGAACAACCGCAAAGTTAGGGTTTTCCAGGAGTTCCAGTTCCATTGATTCCTCTCCCAGATGTAATGTGTCAGCTTTGTTGCGCAATTCAAGAGTGAGTGTAAGCTGGTCTTGTATGGCATTGGATTCGGCCTCCGACATGGTGCCGTGATTTTGTGTTGGAGCGACGATGATACTGGTGGTGGCGGATTGGCCTCTAGGGAGGTTACTTGTAGATAACGTTGCCATCTCAATTTCTTTAAGTGCAGCAAGATAAACACGAATTCTGCACCCTCCACATCTTCATCAATTTCATCATCATCGTCGATATCCACGTCCTTGTCTTCAAATTGGCTGACTGCTGCACTGCCGTCAGGTTCGTA
>JALLBB010002307.1:0-11842 GCA_036939735.1 Discostella stelligera
ACTTTTCCATGATGGGAGAAGCACGTCACAACACAAACCTCTAGTCAATTCCTTAACAATCTCAATTCTTCCGCAAATCTAATAACCAACCACCAACGATCGACAAAACCCTTCTCCTCACCCTATACTACCATCCGCCCAAGTCTCAACTCTTAACCCTGCCTCCCCACGAGCTGGAACAATACTATCAGGCCTTACTGCGCTACCGGACCGACTCTCCCCGGACCCCAGTAACACAGAAAACATCAGCCGTCAGCATTCCCTCCCCCCACATCAAACTCAACCCCCCACTAATTCATCCTTGCCACACCCTCTCCCTACACCGGTTTTACCTGTCTCCCGTTACCCCTACAATTCCCATTCCAGGCCCCTCAATTAATTACGCCACTTGATCCGCCACAGCACCTACGTAGGAATCCTACCCTGATAGGTACAGCCCACAACGCCTCAACTCTCATCATCCCATAGCACCCAAACCACCAAATCAAACCTCTTAAACCTATTGCCTCCAGGAACGACTCTACACCACCCAGTGCCATCCACATGGCTCCGGCCACGCGTTCAAAAACCGACCTCTCCGGCAAAAACTTCCCTTCCCTTCTGGAAAGCCTAAACCCGCCAAACATCGTTCACACAGCTACGACCTCAAACTCGAGCCCCAACTTTCCCGACGAAGAGTTCCCATCTATCCTCGAGGGACTAAATTCGTCTCCATCGAGCAAAGGTAGGCGCGAGATAAAAGCTCTCTTTAAACGATCTCGAGACAAAGGATCAACACCGAAGAAGAATAAAAAAGGGGCGAAGGACGACACAATGAGCAACTTAAAGGACCCCAACGAAATGGAGATTGAGTCAGCACCGAACGGAACCGACCCTGGGGGGTCCAAGGACATAATAACGATTGAGGACGGTACGGACGCAATGGACATTGGCGATGTTATCATGGACCAAGCGAATAACCTTGCAAGAAAGCTGGACGACTCCCTTAAAAAGGTAGACAACAATTCATCTACCTTGGCTGATTCCAAGAAGGCCAACGATAACACAACCAACACCAAGGAGAGTGAGAAGACCCCTGCAACAACAAAACGTGCAACCTTCTCCAAAGGTACGCAGTTTATGGGCAGTGGACCAGCAGTTCCTCGAAACGCCAATAACACAACTCCAAGATACTCCACTATTGCGGCGAAGCCTACTGCCAAGATCCCTCCACCCATCACCACCCCTCTACCAGCCGCTAAGAAACAGCCTGCCACAAAACAATCTGCCCCCAAGGCACCGCCAGAACGTAGGGAACTACCGGACGACCCAGAACCCGAAGGACATATACCTGAACCGGTAGAACACTTGTACTCATTCATAGCAAGGATTGAAGTACACGTTCCAGCTTGCAATTCGATCCCAATCAAGATTTTAAATCTACTGGCCCATGGGATCAGCATCTTCAGACAATCTGATCCTTCTGTAGCATTCCTACATCTAACGGACAATACACGCCAAGCAGGAACGATCCAAGAAATGCCCCGCTTTCAAGACTTCTTCAAAAACTGGTCCAAGTTCGAACACGTGATGGAAAATTTCCGCAATTTCCGGCTCGATAACAACAAGACTCGGAAGTTTAAATTATCAGCGGTGATTGGATGCAACTCTGACCCCAAGGAGCTTCTGGACGACTGTTTTATCGACTTCGACCGTGATATTAGCGCGTCACTTGGTGGTGGAAAGGTCCTTTTTGAATACAAACAGCTCCAAGTGGTCGATACCAACCGCAACTGGATTCTTTTCGGTGTTCCAGCTAGCACCCACCCCGAATCCTTCGCAATGATGGTACGGCCAATCCTGCAAACTGCCATGCATACAATGCTAGCGAAAAATCCAGCCGGTAAATACCCTGCATCAAAATATGGAGGAGAGCTGCCCGAGTTTGCGATCAGTTGCATGTATGTGATCAATGCCCCCTTCGAAATTGCTAAAAACTTGGACAATAACTACAAAAGATGCATTCACTTTGAGATTCGCTCATCTGACAACGAAGTGTTCAGCAATATTTTCAAGTACATGGGGTTATCGCGAACGGACAAGAAATACTTTGGGGAGCTAGCGCGCTTTTTCGAAGGGCCTGGCCCTGATGGTACGCAGGCTCAAAAGAACGACCTAGGACAGATGTTAGTCAACCATGTAGCGGTCACGAAATCAATGGGGAAAGTGTCTCTGCCTGGCATTATGCATCCAGATAAAACCATCAGCTGTCAACTCTCGATCGATGCTGATGGAGATGAAAGAAACGATGTACACCTATCCCTCCGTCGCATCTTGATGAAACAGCGAATCAACAAACCATATATATGGCAATGCATTCTTCCAAATGCTAACGGCGGATGGGAAGGTTATTACGCAAATGGATTCGGCTGCGGCCTGCACAAGCAAAAAGCAGTAACGTGGGCCACCAGCGTAGCCGCGCATACCCGCTTCCATCTCCTCAAACGAGGAGTTCTACCAGAAAGCGTGGCCAATTTCATCCACTCTGTATTCACCAACGATGCCGCGGTCGAAGCCTTTGCAGCAAAGTTAATTAACAATGAAGTGTTCACCTATGGAGCGGCGACCGCCGCTGCAATGAGTATGGCGATCCAAAACAGCAGTTGGGTGGATGCTTCAATGGGAATGGTGGAAGCAAAGGCGGCAGAAGGGGATGCAGTCTATTCCCGACCTCTTATTGCCCTCCAATTTAATACGGATTTGGCGGAACACAACTTTGCAGTGGACAGGAACCCCATCATCCAAGACTCGGGCTCGGTGGCCTATTCAACGGGAGGCAACACCACTCTGGGAGATAGCGTTTACTCGATCGAAGAAGGCAAAGGGGACGAGTTCAATTTGACCGAAAATGTAGACAACGAAAGTGTGGCAGCGTCGTCTATTGGCTCGACTGACAGCCAGGACTGGGGTGTGAAGAAGAAGAACACTACCGGCGTCATCGACAACATCGAAATTTTAAACACGGTAACAGATCCTTCCAAGATCGAAGAGCCACCAATCGAATCGCTCACAATGGAGCAACTCTATCAACAGATAGCACAGCTCCGAGCAACCAACTCCCAGCTCTTGGCAGCCACTCAAATGGCGCCCACCAATACTGAAAGCCACTCTTGCGCACAGCTACCCGACTTGCCGGGGGCCTCAGGTGCGAAGGGTGGCGGCAACCACTAGTCCCATCGGCAATCCTCCTTTGGTAGCTGCAGACCGAGGAGGAGGAGCCAATTATTCTGCCGCAAGGACTACCAGGGAGGAGGAGGAAAAAGATGAAGAACAGCTTGCTACTCGTAATACTCAATGTAACACAACTAACTTCAATTATACAAGACTACAACGTAAGGATGCAATTGAATGGAAATCCAACAGAAAACGGAAGGTTCCGCCCTCTATCTGCCACGAAGAATCTACACACAATACCATTCACCATGACCCGTTGATCACGCAACTCGAAGAGGAGGAAGCCAGACGATATTATAATCGATGGCACGTGCCTCAATTAGGACAACTCCCTGCTAACAGACCAGATGGTGTTTTCCGCCTGATGGGGGGTCAGATAAATGGCGCCAGTTCAGTAGAACGCAGGGATAAAAAGGTGGAAGATATATCGCGAATCATAGATGAGTGGGATGTGCAAGGAGGTTGCCTCCAAGAAATAGGGATCAATTGGGCAGCAGTCGACCACAACAGAAATATGACATCGTGGTTCCGGTTTGACAGGAGAGAAGCCAAAACCATAACGGCCCACAATATTCACGAAAACTTTACAGCCAAGCAACAAGGGGGGGTTGCCCAGTTTGCATGCAAAGAGCTAAGCCAATACACTAAGGAATCCGAGCCAGATTTTCGAGGTTTGGGAAGATGGTGCTCGTGGCTTATTTACGCTCACCCTGCACATAAAACCAGATTGGTCTCCGCTTACAACTTAGGCTCCAGCACCTCCAACTACTTGGGAACAGTATATCAGCAACATCTGAGATACATACAACAAAAGGAGATAAATACTTCACCACTCAAAATGTTCATGATTGATTTCCTTGCCATGATCATCAAATGGAGAGATGCAGGCGAACGACTTATAATAGTAGTGGATATGAACGAACACATCCTAAGGGGACCGTTAGCGCGGAGGCTACTCAGCCTTGGCCTAATTGAAGCTACACATTCAAACTGGGGAGATATAGAGCCAAATACTCATGTCAGTGGTTCCAAACCAATTGACGCAGTCTATCATTCATCAGACATTGAAATCACAGCGACAAAACAACTATCCTTCCACGAAAGCGTAGGAGACCACAGGACAGTGATATTCGACGTAACTGCTCGGTCGCTCATTGGGACAAATGGCCACAGGATTGTACGACCAGCTGCTCGAAGGCTGATATGCTCTAACAAAAAGAGTGTAGAAAAGTTCAACAAGTACGTTGAAAAGGAACTAGATCGCCATAAACTGCATTCGAAACTGAGCATCGCCTCTCATCTACTCCACCAAGACGCAACTGATGACAATGCGTTGAAGATGATGGAAAGCATCGACAGACAAATGGCTCAGATATTCATTGCAGGGGAACGTCAATGCAGAAAGTTCACGAACCGCCCACTCCCATTCAGTGCTCCGGTAGCTTATTGGCTACACCGTAAATGGGCATATCAGGCACTGAACAGAGTAGCCTTGGGCAAATGTCGAAATATAGGTAATGCCAGGAGGAAAGCTAAATGTGCAGGCTTGGACTCGGTCACACTCACGCACGAACAGTGCCTAGAGGGTATAGCTATCTGCAACCAACATATCGATCAACTCAAAGTGCAAGCAAAGGGCCTTCGGAAAGTACACCTACGAAACTGTCTAATCCAGGCGGAAGATGCTGAAGATAAGGAAAAATTCAAGGAGATACTCCGAATAATAGAGAAAGAAGAACATAGAGCTATGTGGAGATCAATCCGCCGAGTAACGAATGACCCTCAATTGGGAGCTATAACTTTTGTTCAACGAGAGACTCCCAACGGCATCGTCAACATCACAGACCGTGACGAAATGTGTGAAGAGATACAATTGATCACAGAGCGACGGTTTGAACTAGCAGAAAGCGCTCCCGTTACGACTTCATCCCTGGTCACCTCTGTTGGTTTTCTGGGCAACACTCAGTTCGCGATGAACTTGATACGAGGTACTGAACCAATTCCAGAGGATATAGACAACCCAACTAAACTTGTCATTGAGGAAATGCAACGGCTGTGGTCCTCAGCCAGCCAAGAACATTTCCAAGCCTTTCAAATTACAAATGAGGATTGCCGCCAATTTTGGCGTCGGGTGAACGAGAATACTTCCTCCTCGATATCTGGCCTACATTTTGGACTCTACAAGGCTGCCATGAGATCTGAACGTATCACCAGCTTTATTGCAGATAAACTTTCTGTGACAGGGTCTTATGGGTGCCCTCCAAACCGGTGGGCCTGCGGGCTTCAAGTAATGCTGGAAAAAGTGGCTGGGGTAGCACTTGTGAATAAGCTTCGAGCTATTTTGTTAATGGAAGCAGACTATAATTTTTTCAATAAGTGGGTCTTTGGCTACCGCGCTCTCAACCGGTTGTACGAAGAGGGCTACATCCCAGCCGACCAATACAGCCAACGAGAAAGCACCGCAGAAGATGCAAGATTAGACAGCCGCTTAACTATGGATATTTCTAGACAGCTACGAGCCCCTCTCGCAAATGTATCAGTCGACGCTGACAAATGCTATGACAGAATAAACCACATCATTATGTCTCTAGCGCTATTGGCACTGGTAGGAGTGAGCGGTCTTGTGACGACGTTACTTCATCCAATTCAAACCATGAAATTCTTCCAGAGAACAGCGTGGGGGGACTCATCGACCTACATGGGAGGACGTACTAACACCAACCCTCTCCAAGGTCTATGCCAGGGAAACGGCGCGGCACCAGCATGTTGGTTGATAATAAGCTCCATTCTTATGCATTGCTACACAAGACAAGGATTCGGTGCCAGTATCCTATCTCCGATGAGTCGCGCCTTGATACATTTCATTGGTGAAATGTACGTAGACGACACCGACTTGACAATTATGAACCCAAGCTACACGTCAGCCAACGACATGAAAGAAGACACGCAAGCCTCAGTCGATACTTGGGCAAATTTACTGAACTGCACCGGAGGATCCCTAAATCCTGAAAAGTGCTATTGGTGGCTAGTGGATTATGTATGCATTGACGGTGAGTGGAATTACGCCCCCCAAGTGGACTGGGTATTGACTATCCCACTTCCCGATGGTAGCAGACACGCCATTGCGCAACACGATGTAAGAGAGTCGAAGAAAATGCTCGGCATCTGGTCAAATCCCACAGGAAATGATAAGAAACACTTAGAAGAGGTGGTTCTCAAAAAGTACCGTACATGGATCGACAGATCCAAAAACGGACACTTACCTGCAAGATTGAATTGGGAATCGTATTACTTTAAGTTGTGGGCTGGCGTAAATTATGGGTTAGCGACACTTGCTACCCCAACCAACATGGTACAACAGATTTTAGACCGGCTAGACTACGAAGCTCTTCCTTTACTTGGTGTCTCCCGATCAATAAAGAAAGAGTGGAGAGTTCTACCACGAGCATTTGGAGGAGTAGGTCTCCGCAACCTGGTTCATGAACAATTCATCGGCTGGATTAATATGCTGCTCCAACACTATGGCTCTTCCACTACACTCGGACTCAAATGTGCGGCTTCACTAGAAGCTCTTCAGCTAGAACTTGGTTGTCGAGGCAACCCACTGCTAGAGAACTATGCCGAAAGGGGCATCTTATCTACGTCGTGTTGGATGATGGCGATCTGGGAACGTGTATACAGATATAAATTCCCCATTCACCTAAAATACCAAACGCTACAGAACCAGCGAACAAACGATGAATGCCTGGTAGAAATTTTTCTATGAGAGGGATACCGAGGAATGGAGCTCAGACGGCTCAACCGCTGCAGATTGCATTTGAAAGCAATCTTCTTATCAGACATTACCACGGCAAATGGACGACGGCTGGAGGACTTCGTTTTTCAGGGCAGAATTGGCCGCGAGAGTATCTTCCGCTTTCCACGGGAACTTCCCAGTAACAAGGACTGGAAAGTATGGGATGATTTTTGGGCGGGATGGAGGCTCCCAAACGGCACGCTTCATACTCCCTTGGGGCACTGGGAACAAAAGTCTCACCAAGTGTGGCGCTGGTATTTCAACGAAAGCAATAACACGATTTGGGAAAAAGACTCATCGGATGTCTGGGTAGGCTACAGGAAGATTGCCACAGAACGAGGTACACGCAGTAATGCACGCTACCAAACATTTTGCACAATGACAAATGTCACGAACCCTGGCAAACCGGCATCGGTAAGGACAGCTGACGGGACGGTCGTGCTTTTAGAGACAGGGCCCGACACCTTCCGACCCACTGCTCGAAATTATGGGTCATTCTGGGAATTTGTGCATAGACAAGGAGGTGACTGGATGTGGGAATACATCGAAGGTAAAAATGAAGATATGTCCTGGATCGCTTCTGCAATGTTAGATCGATCAGCAGTGATGGTAACGGATGGCTCCTACAATAGAGTAAGTGCTCCAAATATCTCCGGTGCAGGGTGGGTTTTAGTCAGCACAGAGAGCAAGAAGATGGTGTATGGGGCTTTTCACGAGCGCTCTGACACAGCAAGCTCGTATAGAGGCGAGCTTCTGGGACTTACAGCAATTCATCACCTTGTGGCCTTTGTCCTGGAATACTACGTAACAGACAAGGCGAGTGGGAGCATACACTGCGATAATAAAGGGGCCCTACTACAGGCATCTACAAAAAGAAAAAGAGTCAGTCCACGAACCAAACACGCCGATCTCATAAGGAATTTACGCCACATCAAAGCTACGCACGAATTTGATGTTGTTTACTTGCATGTCAAAGCCCATCAAGATGACCATCTGTCATGGGATCAGTTAAACCTTTTCCAAAAATTGAATGTCCACTGTGACTACCTGGCTAAACAAGCCGTTCAGGATGCCATTGTCAATCCCCAACATAGATCCTTCCAACAACAACTGCTACCAAGGGAGCAAGCTGCAATTGCAGTAGCAGGGAATAAGCTCACGTCTGATACGGCCAAGGCACTAAGATTCACTCTTGGAATGTGGGAGGCTAAGAAATTTTTTACCCGACCAATCATGATTAAAAACGACTCCAACAAGGGAGGCCTTGGTTGGTCCAATTACCACTTTGATATCATTGACTGGAAAACGCTCAACGCTGTGGTTGCAGCAAAACCTACGATGTACGGTATATGGCTCGCCAAACAAACAGTCGGGGTATGCGCAACGCGTAGAAACATGGCACGCATTCAAGGACTAAATGATGACAGATGCCCTAACTGCTTATTGGGGCCCGAACGCAGCACGCATCTTAACTGCTGCCCAGATGAAGGGCGTTCCTTACTATTCATCGAAGCGGTAAATGACCTCGAGAACTGGATGATCAAACACGAAAAGACTGACAGGGAATTGCGGTACTGGTTATGCAAATATCTCCTATTTCGAGGCGAGAGAACTATGCGCTCCCTCGGAAGTATGTCCCCAGCGTTGACCTCAGTAGCGGATGATATTGATCGGATTGGATGGCATGATATGCTTCATGGCCGAATTCCAATATCTCTCACACAGTTTCAACAAGGATATTGTGCCTCGATCAATAGCAGAATGAATGGACAGGATTGGGCGAGAGCGGTAGTGAACAAACTACTTAACATCTCGCATGGACAATGGATGTATCGGAATTTCTCTCTCCACTCTAAAGTGAGAGGGCACCTTGCCTTGACACAACAAGCGGAGGTTCTTGCTGAGATTGCACAGTTAGCTGACAGGAGCCCAGAGGAGATTCCAGAGGAGAGCAGATTTCTCCTCGAGGTAGAGACAACCGCCCTCGAAACAAAATCAATGGCGCACCAAGAATATTGGATAGCAGCAATGAAAGCAGCTCTGAAAGCAGGACGGCGGCAACAGAGGGGTCGTGGCGCACAAGCTCGCAGGCAGTCAAGTAGACCGACAAGTAGGAACGATCATGCAACCCTGTCCGCGACTCAGCGAAGGAATTTACACCGATTCAGACGACGAATCGAAGCCCTGAACAAATCCTTGATCGAAGACCTGGATCTTGATTTCGGTGCATGGAGGAGTAAACGGCCACATCCAGATGCAAACAGCGCAGACAATGGATCTAATAAACGTTTCAGGAAACCAGACTAGCATCCGCACGTTACCTACTGCTCCGGCGGTGATGCTCCACTCAGTGCGGCATCCTAAAAGACTCAGTCTGCATCACTAGTGTTAAGATGTAATTTAATAAGATATTATTATTATGAAGTACTGATTGTCTCATATTCACCAGGGATTCGGATCAATACCATCAACCAGATACGCATCATGAAGTACAAACATAAAGATAAAATAGAAAACAAACTCTTTTATCTGACTTATTAAAGCCGTCAAGAGTTCACTGCAGTTTGTTTCTTATTTTCAGTAAGATGACGTGTGTGCTTGTTGTATCATTAAGAGTGTTTCTTAAAGGCCATCATTTTGGCTTTACTAAATTACATCAATCCAAAAAGCAAATGAAAGTAAACAATATTTCAATCGATTCTGCATCGTGCACATGCCTAAAATCTAATTAGAACTGCAGCGGACTCTTTCATTGCTTTACGGACTCCCGCATGCATTAACAGCACAGGCTGGTCCGGTTGATAACGTTGGGATGGCTGTGTTTGTGCAACCCGAAAATGTAAACATATTCGTATTGGAAATGGAAGGAATCCTGTTCGCAAATGGGCCACACAAGTTTTTGTTGAATACCGATGCCCCATAAAACATGTAGTCCATGTCTGTTACCGATCCTACATTCCATCCTGAAATGTCTCTGTTGAATGCAGCTGCGTTGTAGAACATGGAATCCATGTTTGTTACTGAGCTTACATCCCACCCTGAAATATCTTCATTGAACGTGGTTTTAAAGTAAAAAAGAGATGACATGTCAGTGACAAGCGAGGTGCACCAACTGCCAATAGGAGAACCCCATGAAGTACTCAAAGCAGTGCACGCCGCTGTGGAAGGGGCTGATGCACAGGAATTAGTGATGTAATTATTGACAGCACTCTGAAGGGTCGCCTTGTCAGGAAAGCATGCGTTTGTTGGAGTCGCGGTGGGGGATAAAGTGGTTGGGGCTGAGGTTGTGGGGGACTGTGTTGGAGCTGAGGTTGTGGGGGACTGTGTTGGAGCTTTTGTGGTTGGGGCTGAGGTTGTGGGGGACTGTGTTGGAGCTTTTGTGTTGGGAGCTGCCGTGGTGAGCGCCGATGTCAAACAAACCCTGCTCATCTGTCCAGCGTATGCCGCCTGACAGCAGCTCAATTGCGTTGAGTAGGTAGGTCGGCCACTTGGCACGGGGACTGTGTTGATGCACTTTCCATCGGGCCATGGGAGAGTGTAGTCGGGATAATAAACGCCACCCCCAACTGTGGTAGGAGCACCAGTGGGTGGGCTTGGAAGTCCCTGGAGGCAAGCCCCGCTCATCTGACCACCGTAGGCTCCCTTGCAGCAGGCAAGCATGGTAGAATACGTAGGCCAACCATTTGGCACGGGGACTGTGTTGATGCACTTTCCATTTGGCCATGGGAGAGTGTAGTTGGGGTAATAAACACCTTCCCCCGACTTGGTTGGAGCACCCGTGGGAGCGTTAGGAAGGGCCTTGAGGCAAGCTCCGCTCATTTGTCCGCCATACGCTCCCTTGCAGCAGGCAAGCATGGTAGTGTAGATAGGGCGGCCGCTCGGAACAGGTGAGGTGTTAACACACTTTCCTTCTGGCCATGGGAGGGTGTAGTCCGGGTAGAAGATATCCAGCCCTCCTACTTTTGTTGGCTGCGACGTGGGTGGATTATCCAGCTGACTGATGCAGTAGTTGTTAACCTGCCCAGCATAGGCGCCCTTGCAGCATTCGAGTTCCGTGACGTAGCCTGGAGAGTTACAGGTTTTGATGAGATCGCATTTGCCTTGAGGCCATGGGAGGGAATAGTCGGGGTGGTAGGCGGCGACGACATCACACTGGAGATCGCGATGGTTCTGACGATCCTCAAGGGCGTGGTGAAGAACGGAAGCTACGGAATCCGTCTCCTCGATGTGGGACAAAATAGCCGCCGCGGCAGAGGCAGCATCGTGAGGGGCCATCGTTACCACATCTTGTTCTCCAAGTACAACATCGGCAACAAGATAGGCACGACAAAGGAGGGTTAGGTAGGAATACGATGAAAGGAACTTCATGTTGCTTGCTGCTGATGAAATAATAAATTATGATTCGCCCCAACAACAACATAAAATCAATAACCGCACTAAGGTACCGCAACCCTCTCCGCGAGTGTCCACTTATTTCAGTCAATTTCTTCCGCCTCCTCCCAAAATAGAACAGCCAATTTCTTCCACCTGTAGCTTAAAAATAACACAGCCCAAGCGATTGGTTTTTAGCAGAGCAGTTCGAGTCCTCAAGAAGGGAAGAGATCAAAATGAAATATTACTTGGACACCAAAAATATTGCATTTGAGTGCCGAATGGTTGTTAATGAAAAAACGGAAGGAATGACCTAAAGGATAACCTTCGCCAAGAGAAATAGCGGGAAAGTTCTCCTCGCCACAATGATCAATGATACAGTCATTGCACGCTAATTGGGACTAACACTAGTTGGGACTTGACAGTAGTTGGGACGGGGTCCAGCCCGGACACAGGTTCTGG
>JALLBB010002377.1:0-11436 GCA_036939735.1 Discostella stelligera
GCTCGGACAAATTAGGGAGCAAACTCTTATGCTCCTGCCAAAAATCTCAACCTGGGGTTTGGAAAAAAAACAGTCTTATTTGATGACACAGCATGTTGCATCTGGTACAAGCAACATCTTGTCCTGCAGGGTGAACGGGGCTCTGTCACTAACCTGTGCCACCTTCCTGTCACTCCCACCACTACACCTCACTACACCCACATCTCATCCTAGTCCGAGTCTAACTCATGTGAGTACACCTGCACCTCTCCAACCACTACTAGATCAAGCACATAACGTCCACACCCTTACTCACATACAAAACAGGGTCAAATGCATGCACCAACCATTTTTCTGCCCTCCAATACAGTCCCTTCTCCATACAGCACATCTTGGTTTCCTTGACACATGCCCCTTCCTCACCAAAGATCTCCCCAAATCACCCGCTACAGAACATAAGAAATTAGAGTAGTGATTACCACTACCTAGATATTTTTTAACCACAAGGGAGAGCCAGACAGTGCAGCAGTCAGGGCTGCCTGAGAGTGATTATCTCCATCCATGGAATTCCTCCGGGGTAATACTTGAGACTACTGAAAGCCTCAACGTAGAATCTTTCATCAAACAGGGTGTTCCTCTGCTTCAGCGTGCCCCCCAGCTGGCTGTGTGCGTCATGGCATGTAATATGCCAGAACTTAAGCTGCAAAAGATGTCATCACCATCTTCAATATCATCACTGAATGAATCCAGCCTTCTAGATTTTGGTGGTCATTTGATTCGCGATGCCATCAAGTTTGCTATTGGACAAAAGCTATTGGACATTGCTATTGACCTTCACATGGTGGCGATGTACTCCTATCAGAAGGCCTATGTTCCTGGACTTCTTCGGGCCCAGGAGGATTTTGTTGTGACTTGTCTACCCGATGCCTTGGGCAAGGTGGCAACACACACAGTCTCAATTCGATCAATCATCCAGGATGTCGAATTGGGAGGGAAAAAGGTTTTTCAGTGCATCCTTCGCTCGGACGGCAATCGTTGCTATCAAGTGTATTACAAAGCAAACTGCCCCATTACATCGGCATTTGTCAAGCAATACCTACGTTGTGCAGCAGCACAAGTCTACTACTACCTACTCAAACGGGGTGTCAAGCGTTCAGACGCTGACACACTGGTGAAGAAATCCTTCTTGCATGACCAACTGTCCCTAGTGAAGTTGGCAAAGTACAACAAGGCCACTAAGCTTGCTCAGGTGGCAATTGCGGAGGAGGACATGGATATTGTCATGGCGGCACAACAATCGGACAGCTTTATTAACCAGCTTGCCCATCTCTTGGATGCGGAGGTCGCCACCTGGAAGGCAAAACAGGCAGCGCTGCTTAAGTCCACTGCAGGGCATGACCCGGCGGCGTATGATTTTGACAATGGACAGGATGTTACATCAATTTATATGGGGAAGAACCACTTTTCGAAGTCACATCCATCTCCCACTTAGTACTCCCCACATACATACATCAAATCTAATATCTTTCTACAGAGGAATTATCTTCTCTACCCTTATCAATTCAACTAAAATCACCTCCTCGATACCCGCCGCCGATCAATATATCAATTACAACAGCATCCCTATCTTCCCGGCTCAACACTCGCCGTCGATATTACTCTATTCCTCATCATCCTCTCCAAACACGACGTTGTTTCATCCTCTCACTGTCGAGACCGCCCAACATCCTCAATTCAGCCGACCCTACGTATTCCTATGCACCATTCCTACAAAAGCACACACACTTCTATCCTCATCCTTCTAACCATCCATCGGACCACCTTCAACAATGAATATCAACCCTGCTGCTGCCAACGCCCTTGTGGCGACCAATCGTAAGGTCGCCACTCCGACCGAGAGATCCACACGCTCTCGCTCGGCCCTTCCAACCCGCTCCGAGGCCGTGATTCGCAAGTCGGAGGACATCACTCCCTCTCCTCAACGGATCTTCGCCCCCAACATCACCGACCCGTCCATTCAGGACAAGATCGACAAATCTGATCTATCCAGCCCCCAGGAAACCACTACCCTCCGCCCTTCCGATGGCGTGTTTGACTTCGGGGGGAAGCGCGATCAAGGTCCATCGAAACGCACTCTAAAGGCCATGCCCAATCTTCAGGAAATCACCCAGTTCTTTACCCGCAAGTCTGATCAACGCAAGCCTGCCAGTGCAGCAGGCCAATTTTCCATTGGAACCAACGCTCCACTCCAAACTATCGGCGCACGCAAGATCATCAAACAAACCAACACCGCTGCGTCTGCTATCACCGGTGCCACCACTCTCTCTAATAACGATCCAAACCAATCCACCGATGCCGACTCCCTTGAAAGTCTCCCCCATGAACTTCTTGCAGATCCCACCACTAACGATGTAGGGACACCTCCAACCGACGTCACTATCAGCGACGAGATCATCCCATGCCCCAACCCACCTGTTCCATCTGACCCAACGACAACGGAATCATCTGCCATCGATGGTACTACCAACTCAGACACACCACAAATTACCACTGCCCATACCAACGACGAATCCTCGTCCCTACCACAACAACAACAACTTAAGAAATTAGATAGCGTTTACCACTACCTAGACATATTTAACCGCAAGGGAGTCTTTAGACGCCGAAGGCTATAGCCAGTCAGCGCAGCAGTCATGGACCGCCCGAGAGTGATTCTCTCCTTCCACAGAGCAATCTCTGGGGTAATATATGAGACTACCGAAAGTCTCAACGAAGAATCCATATCAATCGGGTTGTGTATCTGCCGTTGCATCCTCAGCCAACTCCTTTGCCACCCTAGCTGCCTTAACCGCTAATAACCAGTACTCCTGCTGATCACCGCCACTGGATTCGAGATCCTCGAGTGATACCGTCGCCAGTGATTGATCCATCGCCACAAATCCGTCAAAGCCCAGCTCCATCTGATCTTCAATCTCCGCTTGAATTTGCTCCTTCTCCAGCGTCCGAATAGTCCCGTGAGCTTCATCATGAACTTGTATGTTTCTATAGACCCATTGCCCGTGCGTTACTTCCAAAAGCCGGATCACCAGTTGGCTCGCCCACTTCTCAGGTGATAAGCCTTCTCCTGCTAGTTCCCTATATTCCGCATAGAGACAGACAAGACGTTTCGAGATCATCCCTTCCATAAACCGTTTCCATCCAATCTCATCCTGCGCCACAGCCATATCCTGGTATCGTCCACTCATCCCGCTGCACACCTCAGCCATAGACGTATATCCTCTGCCCCGTGCATACCGAACAATGCACTGGCTCAGGCTCTCTTCCGTTTCAACCTCCTCCAGCCATTCCTCAAGAAATCCGATTGTGGCTTGTAACGTTCGCACTCGTCCGACTTCATTGCAGTGAATAACATGACCTGCAGTCTCCTTCGCCTGCCGGCAGCTTGGGCACCACTTATCAATCGATCCATCCCACTTCGATCTCAGATAGTTTGTGCCCGCAATATCCCACACCTGTTTACAAGCCCATAATTGAAACAATTTGGGTGTGCTGCGTAGTCCAGCAGAAACCATCTCCCAGGCGATCAGGTCAAATTGCTTGCCCGTCAGAATCTTCCCTTCTACCAGAGCCTCCCGTGCAAGACGCCGGTGGGACCAGAATCTAATTGCCTCCCCTGTATCAGTTGTCATCTTGTCTGTTCCGACAAAACAGACAATCGGTTCCAGTGGGAACCGCCGTCTGCTGTGTCGTTCCTCAGAGTCGGCCTCTAGAAGTTTTCGTTTCGCCCCGGCGTCAACTGCACAGTTGAGTTGAGCTGGGCGAGTCAAGAGATGGAACTCAGTGTTATCGTCTTGATGGGCCTCAATATGTTCAAAGACTAAACGGAACGACAGGCTCGAGCAATTAATCAGGATATTCTTGAGTATATCGGAGTGTCTGCACTTCGCAGGAAGTTTGCGAGGAGGCAAATGTTCCACTTTGTCAAGAGCACCTAGACAATCCGAATAGATTGTTACCGCTCCTGTGAGATCTGGATGAAGCACATTCACCCCCAGAAGGACCAGGTGTGCAGCCATCAGTCCTAATAGTTCACCTCTATAAGCATTCGCCGCTGTTGAAAATTCTGCAAAGGACCCAACCAGTTTGCCAGTTCCCGCCGTGCACTCAAAGAAGAATGCAGTAGAACATAGATCAGTCCGCACCTTTGGCATGTACGAGCCATCCGCTACCACCACACACGTCTTATTTTCAATCGCTGAGTAGAGCCAGTCAGTCTCTCCTCTCCACTGTAGGTCCTCCCAGAGCCATGTGCATCCCCATTTTCGAAAAACCTCTTTGAGAGAGGCGGGAGGTGGATCCGGTTCAAAGGCAGGAGTTGTCGAGCTGACTTTCCATACTCCCAGTGCAATCGAATGCGTAGAGCAGATCGCACCTCTGCACCGTAATGGCTGATCCACTCGTGACCTCGTCCAGCAATTTGGCCGATTAGCATATCGAGGAACTTCAGAGGGTGTATACACATCCATAATATCATCGTGCATATGAAGAAGTATATTTTCCTCTTCCACGTATCTCCACTCCCAAATCTTATGGCCTTCTGCGACATATGCCCCGAGAGGAGTTGCCCCACGAGTCTGTCGCAACTGCATGAGAGCTCGTTTCCATAATCGAAAGTCCTTATTTGGTGGCTGCTGCCTAGGAAATTGATAACGCGACCAAGTTTCCGACTGCTGCCTCCGGATAAGGTATCTCTTGTCGACCACATTTCCTCTGGCATCCATAACGTCAGAGTAGTAGAGGGCTTGTTGATGCATCCGTACCCTATTTAGCCTCTCCAGCTCTGTCGCATTGAAGCCAAGTCGGAGGAACATCGGCATCAGCCACTCATCTCCTGTGCGCGGCGGAGTTAGTTTCAGTTTTCCCTCCTCAATATGAATCCCAAACAACCACGCCTTCTCCCAGACACTGCGCAGCCAGGAGGCCGTCACCCAAGAGCTATGCCGTTCATAGTCAACTAGAAATGGTTGGCTCCCCATACCAAGTTCCAGGATCAATAATTCCATCGAGATTTGCAGCAGACGACCAACCGCTGTATCGCAACCGTAGTGCATTAGTAGTTTCGTCACCTGTGCCGTCAAGCATTCAATCCCGGGGTGGGGGCAGCCAACACCGTAAAACCCTCCATCTAATTGCCGTACCATCCGATTGGCTGACCGACGCACCCCTCCCAGGGGCACCAACTCATAGTATTGTTTCATCAGACAGTCCGCAAGGACCATGTAGGGTGCTGCACATAAACCTATTCCATACCCAACCTTTGGCCAAAATTGCACATCCGTGAGGAACCAGAAGCACCTTCGAGGTAGCTTAGCTGAGGTAGCTCTGTCGATCCAGCCTTGCGCCTTCTCTTTCATGGCTTGAATCGCTGCAGTGTGATCCCCAGAGGGACAGGTCATCACTCCTAGTGTCTTGTGTGCCACGTTAACTCCACAGTGTTCAATAGGCGCCGACGTACCATCCGGAAGTGGAATCTCTAATTCTAGCTCCTCCTGTTCTTCATTTGCATCGTATACCCATGTTCCATCTGGTTTCCATGAGTAGGAGATCAGATGATAAAAACATTTGCTTGGTTTCAGGGAACCGCCAGTTGCTATCAGTAGTTTTCCCCATGACGTGACACTCTGCTGTAGCCCATGTAGCGCCTCAAACGCATCCTCCTGTCGATTCATATTCAGATGGATCACATCTGTATCATCCACATAGAGTACAGCTGCGAGATCACTCCTTACCAGTGAGATTGGGCAAAGAAATTGCGCACCATGTCCCTTCCGTTTGTGTGCATTCAAAATAGCGATACTAACAACTGCCCAGCCCGCTGGGGCTGCCCCGTTTCCTTGACACAGTCCTTGAGTCTTCACCTCTGCTATTGACCCAGCAAACTCAGACGAGTCTCCAAAGGCCGTCCGAAGAAAGAACTTCATCTCCTGGATAGACTTCAACATAGCGCCTGTTGCTTCCTTTGAGACCCCGCAGGAACGAAAGACGAGTGAGGCAATTGCGTGCGCCACCCTGTCATAGCAATTGTCGGCATCGACGGAGCTTATTCCTGCTGACAACCTCGTTTGCCGGGAGATGTCATAAAAGAGTACCTTCGAAAGGGAGCCTTCATCCGCCGTCCGATTACGTTCACTGAATATTTCATCGGGCATTAGTCCATGGTGTCGAACATTGTTGAGCATCCTTGTACCGTAAATAATCTTGTTGACGCAGTTGAAGTCAGCTTCCATAAGGAGTATCGATCGGAGCTTGGTGATTAGCTGGCAACCGGGTACCTTCTCCAACATCACTGACATCCCTCGTGACCAGCGTTCCAGTCCATACCCAGTTTTCAGTGCGACCGAGGCCTTCACCGAATGAAAGTGTGAAATAAGAGGAGAATCAGCGCCTGCTTTGTAATGACTAAAGTGTAAGCCGGACTCCGATGAGGAGGTCTCTTCTCGTGCGCGTCTCCAAAATTTGCCCCATTCACCGTTTCGAATGATGTCGCTCACCGAATTGGCCGGAATCGTGCGTCGAATAATAGCGAGTTCTTCGCAGATCTCCTTCGTGGCATCATCAAACTCCGGTTCATACCAGTACGTTCCCTCCAGGACCTCCTCTCCAGCAATAGTATCCGCATTGTATCCAAACGTCTCCCTGAGTACCCCCTTGCATATCGGAGCTTCGTCTGCTAAATAGAACCGCTTCCTATGTATATTGCTCCAAATCGCTTCATGCACCTCATCTTGTGAGGAGAACACTTCGATATTACCGTCCTCATCTTCGACATGTACCGATCTCACGCTGCCGCCGGACTTGGATGCCATAGAGTACCGCAACCGACGCCAGAAGGCTCGCTCTTTCTCTCTCTTTATGATTCCCAGTATCTGCTTCTCTGCCTCATCGTTTCCTTCCTCCTGGGCCACCTCCAGCCGCTCTTGAAGATGTCGTCTCCGGTAATGTCTACCGTTCCGGCGGTAGTAATCGCAATGTTCCTTGCCCACCTTGATTCTTGCCCGAATCTCTTCCTCCTTAAGTTGAAGTGGGGATGTGATACCGGCCCTGTATGCCGCTCGCCGTAAGTTGCCACGATTACCACGGCCATCACGAACGAACTTGAGAAGAGATTTGTAGACCTGTACCCTCCGAATCCACTTGGCAGCCTCTGGGGAAAAAGGAATCCTGCCAGACTTTATCTTCCGACACTTCATCTCAGCATTCTTCATATACATCTTTCCCTCCGCGTCAATCCGATCTAACCGCTCTTTTTTCTCTTCGGCGGTAATGTCTGCTTGATGTACCCTACCAATCCTCTCGATAAGCCTATGTTTCACAATCTTCTTTTCCAGCCGCTCGTTATATCTCCTCACCGCTCCTGGAATTTTGCAGTTTAACCGCCGGGCTTGCGGACGCACAATTTTCTTGGGAGTGGCACCGAGAAGCGAGCTTGCCAGGAGGTCTACGACAAATAGCCTGTGATCCCCTATTCCATATCCAGCAGGCATAATACATGCTCCTACTACGTCCACGTCCGAGGTAGCCCAAATCGCGTCAATCGGCGTTGAGCCTCGAAAGTAGGTCGGTCCTATCGGTGTGCCGGTGAATTCCCCGACCACTTCTTTCATTGCGAGCCCGTCCACCGAGGTGAGCGCCTTTCCTATTGCTTTTCTGTACACATTTTCGTTGGCATCCAGACATACAATAAGCTTGTCTCCTTCCTCCCTCCATTGCTTCAGTTGGGAGATGAGGTCTTCCCTGAACTTGATTCTCGGGCATGTTGCACAACGTCGTTTCCCCAGCCAGTACCTCCGATGTTGATGGTAGACCGTGCCGGAGTTAGGTTTATCATTTCCACATGGGTTATACCCACACACTATTCTAGTTTTTGCATCTCCCCTTAGTGTCATAACTACCCAGCGCCCGAGTCCTGTCTCATCCTTACCTGATAGCGTCATGTCCAGATAATCAATCACACCACCGAACATTAACATACTTGTGCCACCCTCCTGCACCCGTCGACGACTAACCTCATGTACATTATGCGCCACTACCGATCGTACCTCGGCTTCTCCACCCCAAAACAGTTGATTAAAACCGACTTTGTTCTGCTTGTGCTTCATGTTAATCTTGTGCTCGTTGTAAGCTGCTATGTCTACTTCCAGTTCGTCATGTAGGTCCTTTGCTTTATCAACCTTCCAGTTATTTTTGAACCGAGCGTCAATCCCATTAGCATTCTCATAGACCAGCCTGATAACTCCTTCCTGCTTCTTCATTGGTCGCTGCCCATGTATCTCTAGGAGCGCATCATTTATGGATTGCAGCTCCTGCTCTTCCACTAGGCTTGCCGTGAGTTCCCTTGCTCTCACTATATCTTCACTTTCCTCCCCAACCGCCAGCGTCCCCGTATCGTCGATCTGGTACCCTAATCCATTCTGTGCCTCCACCAGCCGCAGTTCCGGTCTAAACCTTTGCGCCCGCTTTTCTAATATTCTCAGAATTGTATCATGTTCTGTTGTTTTCATTCTTCCATAAGTTCTCCTCCTAGTTTTATTACCTACTCCGTCTACTGTTTCAATCACCCGACTTGTTTCTTGACACGTTCTAAATCGCCGACAATTCCGACTCCTACTCACATCTACACTTCTACTTGACGAATTCACAGTTTCATCATTGCGCCTTGACAGAGCTGGCCCATGACACCGACCACTTAACGCTTGTCGCTGTGCCCCTCCCGTGGTTGAGGAGGGGTAGCTGGCGCGGACTATCCGCTCCCCGCCGCCCCTTGGGTGGCTGGACGTTCATCACTAGAACCGGCGGGAGACCAGGAAATGGTCTTATCTCCATTTCCACCTGCCTTGTCAACAGCCAAGCCGTGGGACGACTTGTCAATAGTTTCACGCTCTTCGGATGCGGAGTCCGATTCATTTTCTTCCTCTTCTGAATCCCAACCGTCTGCCATTGCACGGGCGGCAGCGCGCTTGTTGTCATTCTTTGCGTGTAGGGTAGTGACCGAGCGGGCCTCATCCAATAAGAATAACGCTTCAGGAGCTGTGTAGGGCTTCTTTTTCTTGGGACTGACACGAAGCTTGTCAATATCGATAAACCATTCGGCCTTCTCGAACGAGGAGAGACGGGCGTCATCTTCGGCATCATCCGCGGTAACCAAGTCCAACGCCTCTGCATCCCAGTTCACAGTGTTGATCTCACCCACGAGAGTCGGGCAACACGCTGCGACAACCAACCTCGTCACAAAGTCCTCCGAAAGTCCTTTATAAAGCAGATAGTGCTTGATAAAGGCCGGCATCTGCCGATTCATCGATCCCACCATTGCGTCCACCTCCTTGGTGTTTGGCACCACTGCCTCCACCACTCCTCCCGACTGCTTCTGATGGATCTCCGCGAACAACGGCGAGGAATTGTCCCTAGTACGGAAGTGTTTGAGCATCACACTGCGTAGAGTCAACCCGCCGACATCCTCTCCATTTTCCATCAACTGATACGGGACAGCTGCATCAATATCCACAATCCCATAAAGCTGCACCCCTGTCATGCTAACCTGAAAACAGGTGTGCCTCTTAGCCGTCTTCAGCACCCTCTTGATATCGCCGGAGGGTGAGTCATACCCCACCACCTCCGAGATTAGAACATGCTCTCCCCAGATCGTTTGGAAGAGTAGTACCTCCTTGCACTGCTCGATCAACCGTGCGAACGTCTTGACATGTTGAGTTTCCATTTCAATATGCCATGCTCTCCTTGTTGCCGCCTGCTTAGGTTTAAGCCCAGCATACTCTTCTGGGTCCATCCCCGGTAACTTGGGTAGCGACTTCCGAAAAGCGAATGGAGGAAGTGCCGTGATCCGATCCTGCTCGTCAACCATTGCTTCCTCTTCCATCAGCTTCATTGCCTCTTCCAACATCTTCTTGAACTCCGCCATAATGGTCTGCACTGAAATGTTATTGTAGAGGTAGAAGATAACGAAAGGAGAAAAGGTGTTGAACGCCTGAATCTCCTTTCGATACAACCCGATGCCCCCCTTGCGCATCCACTCCACCATAATCCTCGGTAGAATCTCAGTGGGGTCTACATCACATGCGATGGCAAACGTGAAGTAGACTGTGTTGTTGTACACCATTTCCCCGCCTGAGCCTTTCTTCCCCTTGGAGGCTTTCGATGTACTCTTCTTCTCAAACACCTTCAGACTCTTCTCTGATATCTTTACATACCCCCCCAACGTCGTCATATTCGTGGGTACATCCGTCGTGTTCTTCAGATCCTTCTTTCCCGAGCCCATGATCACCGGAACGATCGCGAAGTGGTTGTCGACGATCTTTCCATTGGCAATCAAGGTTGCCACTAAATCCAAAAACTCCTTCACTTTATCATCCGATTCCAACCTTGCCGAGCCTTCGATAATCACCCTGGGGTGAATGTAGTTGTGGGCCACATAGCTACTTGAACGTAATGCTGTCGCCGCAGCAGCGTACGTCTTCCGCGCCACGGTCGTAGTCGTCCCACTTGTCTTCGCTATATCCCCACTGCGACGCTTCTTCCCTGCAGGGGAGGCCGTCTCGTTGGCTAGGTTCCGAGCCACCTCTCCCAGCGATCCGTTCTCCTCCTCCTCCTCATCATCCTCCTCAATCGTGTTCGCCTCCTCATCCTTCTCTTCGTCATCCATATCCATGGAATCCTCCTTCTCCTTTGCCTTAGCCGCCGCCGCGGCCTCCGCTCGAGCCGCTTCTTCCGCCTTCTTCTTCTTCCTCTCCTCCTCCCTTCCTTTTTCCGCGGCATGTGCAAGAGTTAGCGTCTTGCCCATGGCCGCCTGTGCCTCCTTCATCCTGCGCATTGCTGCTCCCTTCGCCGCGGTCGAAAAGGGGGTGACCTGCGCCGAGGTACTGGTTCCCCCTCCTTTCCCGAGTGAAGGATTCCCTCCTCCTCCTCCTTCTACTGCCGTTCCCGTAGTCGACATGGTGGCCAATCGATCGTCTTAGTTGTATTGCTTGAATCGGCACTGGTGAACCGATATTGATTTTGTGTGGAATATTGTGGATAATTCAAGGGAATTAGCCGTGTGGAAATAGTTTTGTATCCCAATGCAATTTTTATGTGTGTGAGTGAGATGTGTTTTGTGTAGGTAAATTAGTACCAGAACCGTTAGTAAGTGATAAGAAATATCTATTTTTTTGTAAATGTGGAAGCGTTGTGTTGTTTTAGTTGAGAAGCCCTGCAAAAGTAAAGCTCTCCCCGACGATCGCTGCAGTGCTAAGATGCGGTGACCTAGACGGAGGTGTCAATTAAATTCAAATCGAGCCGTGCTCTCGATATACTAGTGTCGGAATATAAGAGTAGACGTAGGAGTCGGCGGCACAGCGGCGCTCCTATTGCTGTATTTAGTATCAGGTTAGTGTGTAGTAGGCGTGT